>DWKW01001682.1:0-12180 GCA_018250115.1 Doberes anticus | reverse complement strand
ATAATATCTTTAAATGCTGTTCCTGTAAAGTTGGCTTTTTGGACATACGATAGTTTACGTAGGAGGCATCGATATGTAGGCGATGAAGATAATGAGATCAGCAGCACGATGTTACGATTTTAAGTCGATTATGTCATCACGGTTTTTTATAGAAAATAATAAAAAAATATTCACTGTACTTGCCACATAATAGATATCCAATTTAATTAACAATACCGGATATTACGATTATAATGAATGTCCAACGACATGAATATAATATTGTCACGAATATCATTCGAAGATAGTAGTAACTCACCACCAAGTCGAATGTTTTTGAGCTCAGCCAGTCTTCTCGCCATGGGGCTGGCGTAGACCCTGCCAGCAGGAGCGGGAGCTGCGGGCGCAGCTGCGGGGGTAGGGGCGACCGGGGCCGGGGTTGAGGGCGCGGGTGCCGCAGGGGCCGCTGCTGCCGGGGGAGCATCTGCAGCCGCTGAGGACACATTTTTTTAAAATGATATCATAATATTGACAAACCATGCTGCAACGCTGTTACAATATCCTAATGCTTGAAGTTTTAATTGTCTTCAATTATAAGATATCAAGTGTGTTCTATTAACTTTAGTATAATAATATCAAATGCGAAAGTTTTAATCTTTCTATCACCATTCTAATACGTAACAAAGTTTTTAGAGATAACAAGAGCTCGGTAAAATATATTTTTTTTAAATTATATATTCAGCTTTGTACAATATTTATTTATTTATTTACCCTTCATAATTTTTACGATAGGCGAACTTAATGCCTATATTATAGTGGCATGCTCTACCAGTCAAACTTTGAAGACAGTGATAAATTTGCAGTGGGCATCATAAAAATAAGCGAAGATTTGAGCACGAAGATAAACAACAAAAATACCATAAATTAAAGTTACATAAATTCATATCCCTACTATATAATTTATGATATGTATACTATACATATAGTATATTTTTATATAAATAAATATCTATATCTATATATATTTATATTGTGTTTATGTGTTAGCATGACTCCAAATAGTGTTTCGGACAAGTTTTTCAGCAAGTATTTTGAGGATGCTGTCCTTATCTGTTCAGGTAGAGCGTTCCAGAGGAGTGAAGCCTGAATTGTAAAAGATTTGTGGGAATAGATATATATCTATATAGTTTATACTTTATGTGTATTATTTGTATATTATTGTATATTATTATTATGTGTATTATTACTGTCATTAGTAGCACTTACAAATATGCATATAGAATGCATGCGTTAATTGGTTTAAAATGTTACTTACCTTCAGGTGGGGCAGGCTTAGAAGGAACACCAGTGGCTGTGGGTTATAATATTTTTTTTATTATTCCATGCAAATGTAATGAAATTAAATTGTATTATTTGAAAAGTGAATATTTAGTTTAGTCATTGTTAGTAATAATAATTTATTCATAAACTTAATATTTAGGGGGTCATTTCAGTAAAAAAATTCAGGTCACATTCTGTTATTTGTTATTAAGAATTAAGGTGGAATTAATGAGATGAAAATTAGAGGTCCATTTTAGAATACCATTTTACACAAAACATATTTAAATACCTTTGTGTTGCAAACCATCCACACCAATTTTTTTTTTATTCCTAAATAATACTCACAGTCATCCTTGAAATCTTTGAAAGCAGCAACATCAGCCTGGTTTTCAACAATGATACACAGTAGTTTACCAACTGGTACACCTTTTGTTCCGGCAGTAATCAAAATTTTTGCCAGGTAACCCTCTTCTGGTGTTTCAAAGCCCATTGTGGCTTTATCAGTTTCAATCTCACAAAGTAGGTCACCTATGGAATACCTTATATATCATTGACATATTCATCAGTTAAGTGAAAGTGCTCTGCATCTTTATCTACTCTACTCTTTGTTGAATAATTAAAAGGTCTTATTCAATTATTATTGTACTATGTATATACTACAAAGCTATTCTGACTATGAGTAGTGTTACTGTAGCTAGTAAGTGTTGATTAAATGAATTTTAATATAAAATTAAAGTAAAGAACACTACCTTACATGGTGATCATTGCACCAAACTAATATTTTTAGAAATCAAAGTTGAAATAGATATACTATTACTTAGCAACCAATAAATGTAATAATATATAAACGTCAAATAAATGATAATATTCACTTGGTTCTCATGCCTTCTTCTGTATTCAACTATACTAACTGAATATGACTAATAAAACAAATCCATTTGAGATATCCATTTTAAGTAACCTCTCAAATGTATGACAGAGATGTCAAGCTGTACCTCAAATTCTGCTTTATCAATCTTGTTCAAAATTATTAATCCAATAATAATATAAATATAAAAATTTAAGAATGTGTTTGGAAGTCATGGGTATCAGTTAATTTTATATAAGTCTGACTATGTGCTTTTAAACTGTGAAAGTCGTAAAATCTGTTACCAATTCCAACCGAATATGATTGATGAATAAACATACAAGCAGACAAAGTAATAAACAGATAAACAAAAAAAAAGTTATTTGTACAGATACTACAGTTTTATCATTTACAATGGAATATTCTGACATTAACCCTGTCACCACATAAGAGTAATTAAAAATATATTTCAATTGCCCTCCTGAATATTACAACACATATCAGAGGGGTGCAGTTGTATCTTTGGTTCTAGTATGGTAATCTCATTTAATTGACTATTTATCACAGTATTTAAATCTAACCTTAGACATTTAAAATTTCTACTCAACAGATTTTTCATGATTAGCTAATAAACATTTAAAAAAGCCATTTAAAAAAATGTGTTCACATACATCTTGATATGATGTAAGTAAGATTCAATGTACAGAAATGGCCTGTTACAATTTTATAATAGTATAATACTATTCTTATCTTACTTAAAATATTAAGTATTATAGACAAATTATGATTTACTTCCAACTTTCTTAAACTATTTCCCAATCTATAATATCCTTTGTATACAAGTCTCACATATGTATATTCTAATATGTTCATGAGTGGATTTTATTATTACTTTACCTTCATTTAGTTTATCTCCTTCCTTCTTCTCCCAACTTACAATGGAGCCATTCTCCATGGTAGGTGACAGAGCTGGCAGGTTCACCTTGTTGTGTGGAGGCAGGTCTGAGTAATACCTCATCTGAATGTTCCATTGTGAAGCTGATATTTTCTTATTGGAAGGTGATAATAATCTATAAAGAAAACCACTTAATTAATCGATTTGAATGTCTATTTTTTACTAATTATGAACCAAATCCACAATGTATGATAATAAAGATGGACTTGATGCTTTAAGTCAAACAACAAATTTTTACTTTACACTATTATAGGACATTTCATTCCTCATAGTTAAGCTTGGAAAACTTTATTAACTGGTTTATACAACCAGCTTCTTCCACCTTGGAACAGTGACTATGGAACTGAAAGGATGAAAAAAGAAGGAAAATATTCTGTAAGAATTATTCTTTTTCATTTTATAGGTTTAAATCAACAATTCATTGTAATCCAATACCCACCAAGGTGGAGCATGCTTCAGACCATCTGCAGTTGTAGGACCATTAAGTACTCATAAAATGGCCAACAAAGTTGCAACCAAACATTACTGATTATATACTGGTAGACATGTATATAATTATTTACATAGTCAATATCCTCTCATCTCTTAGAGGAAAGCCATTCCTATTAGTGGGACAATAACGACTTGATGACGACACATATTTCACGTAAGGTTATAATTTCTTAAGTATTATTTATACACTAATTCAATTCTACATGAGAAATCCAGTGATTGACATTTTTAAGTTGACGGGTTATATCAAAGCATGTTTCACAAATTACAAAAATGACATTGATCAAGGCAAACCATTGACGTTTTGGTTATGCAATTCGTGCCGCTAATATCTCCAAATCTACGGCAAACACGAGGTTCATCTTAAGTTTCTCTTAAAACATAAAGCTATTTTTGTTCTGTATATGGTTTATAACAGTAAATAGTGTTTGACCAAACAATCTTTATACACAACTTACTTGTTAGAATGTTTCCTTCTGGCTAACTCTGTGGTTATACATCTCGTGACATTACAACGGATAGCCTTTTTAAGACTCTCAGTTAATATTTGATTTCGTACAAGAATCGTTCGCAACATTTCTGAAAAAAAATCACTATACCTAATCCGCCCAAATGATAAGGACGGTTTTTTAATAAAACCAAAAGATCGACCTTTACGGATTTGTAGGTCGTTGAAATGGACGTCGTCGGTACGTCGGTCGTTGACTGATGACAGTGACACTTGACAGTAAATTATTTCGTTTTATTATTGAAGTAAAGATTTTTGTTTCCTAAGTTTTGTATTATGACACACATTAAACAGATGTTGGTGTGGAAAAGGAAACACCAAAATTAAACAACGCCAAATAAAATAATGAACTTGTAAAACGTCTCGATACTTTAAAATTGTTTTTCAATCTAAATAATTCTCCAGATTTTCTAAACACAAAAAAAAAATCTCGCAGGGGAGCAACATAAAGTCAAATATAGTAGAACTATTGATACATATGCTTATACAAACCATGATCAAAACATGGTTAAAAAGATTTATTCCTAAAACAAATTACATTTTCATACTTTTTTCAGCCTTAAAAATACTACGGTCGTCATCTGCCACAGTATCTCTACTTAATCTATGTTTTCCATTTAGATTTATGTCAAATAGTGTCAATGTCATTCCTCTTTTTCTGTCAACAATACTGTTAGGCAGGTTACTTTACAATGGTGAGAATCGAATTTCTAAATATTTCAACAATCACTTATTGGTTTTTAAAACAAAATAATATTTACAAGGGTGTTATATTAAGGCTACAGAACGAAATTGTTATTTTGGGAATCATTATGCCTGAAGTGTTGTTTGATTGAAGCTTTAGACAACTGACCTCTCATCGTTATTTTCAGGCCAAGCGTACGAAAAAGGTCGGAATCACAGGCAAATATGGCACACGTTATGGTGCCTCACTGCGTAAAATGGTCAAGAAGATGGAAGTAACGCAACACGCAAAGTACACTTGCTCATTTTGTGGAAAGGTCAGTTTACGTTTGTATTATGACTTATACCTTCATAGCTTCTTGGATAACAATAGAAAAGTTTAAAATTTAACAAGATAAAAATATAATAAAGATTGCTACAATTAAACCTTAAAATACTTTAAAAAAATTGTTGCTAGTTTAGTTTTATAGTTGAGGGTTCTACTTGACAGGTAGTCAGAAACTGGGTTTCTAGTTAATTGAAACAGGGTCTGTTTAACAGTGAACAACCCCTCATTTTACAAAGTTGACTACAGATTAGCTAGCAAGACAAATTATAGAACCTCTAATACTGTAGATATGTAGTAGTTGCCTGTTATGATAAAGTTGTATGTAAAACATTACACAGGCATGACAATCCAACTGGCCAGCGCGTGAATCTCGAGGCAAGAGTAGTATTTTGATTTGTCTTCATACAAATATATCATAGATAGATTTTATGTATGGGCATTCAAGGTGTTGCAGTTTTATTGTCAAGGAGAAGATTTAACCACTATTATAAAATCATAACATAGTCATTGTTGCACAATCAAGATATTTTTGAAAATATATTTTATATAGGACTTTTTAGGTGATAGTTTTTTTTTACAGATTCTGTATTTGCAGCATTTGATCTATTTTTTTTTTATCAATATATGATTGGATAAAGAAAAAATGTTCTATTTAGTAATTCAATGGGTTCTTTGGAAATTTGTTAAAAAATAATTAAAAACCCTTAATTACTCACCTTTCTTTAAACATTATCAGACTTACTGTTTGATAGACATTGTCATCTTATGCCATAACTAACAAGAACTGTTGTTTCATTTTTTATAACAAAGTTTTTGGTTACTGTACACAGCCACAGTTTAAAATATTGAAACAAAACAAATGATGTTCCTTATTTTTCGAAAATGAAGATTTTCTTCACTGGAACCATTACTAATTGGCTTTGGTTGTTTGCTATCTTATAAACAATCAATAACTTTTGGTTTCAGGATGCCATGAAGCGCTCTTGTGTTGGAATCTGGTCTTGCAAGCGCTGCAAAAGAACAGTAGCTGGTGGTGCATGGGTATTCTCAACCACTGCTGCTTCTTCCTGCAGATCTGCTGTCAGAAGGTTGCGTGAAGTCAAGTAAACATCTAGTTTTAAGAGAATAAACAAAAGCTAAAAATATCTTTGTTTTTTTTTAGAAAGTTAAAGTTAGTGGTAACTTGTTTTAACCATATTAATATTTCACACAAAATAAAAAAAATTACATAAGTGACCAGTAAAAAATCGAAATTTATCATTTAGAGTTTAGATCTAAGAATCATACCCAATACACTGTAGTAGACAACATGCTAGTGTGTTGACCACTGTGTGATATGGGTTGTAGGTCATTGAGTATTATTTAATTATTTAGTCACAAAGTCTATTGATACCCTTAAAAGTGGCACAGACAACTAGGACTATGTTGAAATAAGCTCTATAAAGTTCAATAACATTAATAATGCTGAGTTCTGAATTTGGAATGTACTTAGGCATATTCTGGTGTTAAGATTACTGACCAAACACTCATAATATTATTAGCATTAACATATAAAATTTCTAGGTGACATTTCTTCAAGATAAGATGATAAACATTCATGTCTGTATACACAACTTATGTATAAACAACTTGATAAAAACAAACTGCAAACAAATGATACAATTATTTACTTCACATTTTCAAAGGATATATAAGAAGGATTTCTGCATTAACATCATTGATGTTCTGTATATACTTAATAACACATCTTGTTATTTTACGAAAATGAAACAATATTTTTCATAATACTTGTTTTATTATATAGTACAAAAAAGTATGTTATGATAATATTAAAAATATATTTCAGATATGAGAAATGTAGCACCAAGTTATAACATTTGTTATTTTTCCGATTATATTTTATATTTTGATGTAAATATACATAAATGAGTAATTTATATAGATAAATTACAAGCATTTATTTACAGTCCTGTTTTAATGTCTAACATGTTCAGTGCCAACATAGATTTACGAAATTTATGTTTGCACTGAACAAGTTAAAATACATATTATTTGTATACAAAGGGATGAGAAACAAACAAAAAAATTAAATATATTGTACCATTATATCATTTGATGGTGGTAGTCTTATTACGAAAGCTCGTCTGTGGCGGCACCACCTCTGCACCTATCTCTGCCGTAAAGCAGCAGTGTGAGAACTGCTGTGTTTGGTGTGGTTAGGCAGAAGGCATCGGACAAGAGGTAGTCTAACATAGTCCTCAGGAGTGGCAACGCATCCAGATAATTATGACTTCAGATAGGACTTTCGTCCCAGTCGAGGTTTGATGGTCCATGGGCTTCAGTGAACACTTACCATCAGGTGGCCTGCATGCTTGTGTGCTATTGTATTAACTAAAAAAAAATTACAGAGCTAACACAAATTAATATATCACACTTGACAAACCATTCATGACATTAAAATACCCTATGGCAATACAAGTTTTAACTAGGAAGGGTTTATTAAATGTTTACACATTATTTGATAAAATATGGAAATATGCTTTATAGCTAAATTAATTGGCATTCCTGAAATTGATTCCAACTTTATATTTAAACAAACTAATTTTTAAAAGACAAAAGGATTGAGCCCCAATTTGAGATTAAAACATTTTTAATCAAGCATAATACATACACAATTCTCAAAGGTCAGTACTATATTTTATTATTTAATCACCTAAGTCACTGTCCTTATCTCCTATAGCATACAATATATGAAAAGCAATACCTAAAAATGCTGTGCCAAGCAAATCTCCTAATGCTGTCAAGTAAGGAATGGCAGAATTATCTGGATCAATACCTAGTGTCCACATCCAGACAACCATATAATGACTTATAATTAATAACAGGAGAACTTGCAATAGTGCAGCACACATATATATCAATATGAAAATAGGTGTCACTGATGTATGACCAGCCTGTATTGCGGCTATAGTATAAACAAATATTAACTGGCTTGGTATAACCATGAGCAACAGCAATTTACTGGTATTTCCTAAAACTGATCCCTCATTTTGGCCAGTGTGGAAGGTAGTTGATAGCCTTGAGGCATGTACTGCCACCATATTGCCTCCTATGCCATTTATAACTAACTGAAATACTGCTATGCCTTTGTAATTTGATACAGTGTAGTCTAGTATTAAGCCCCCAGCACTACTTATTACCATGGCTGAAACGACTGGTACCCACCCTTCATCCAAGGCCTGTTTTGTAAAATTATTTTTCCATGCTATGTAACCACATATTGGGACTATTGCTGCACCAAGAATTATAATTATACAGGCCAAAACTATACTTGTATCTATGGATTTGTACAATAATGATGCTATAGATGACAAAAGTGCTAAGGTTGTTAAATCTCCTAAACTTGCTGCAATGGGTGTAGCTACATTATCAGGATTAATATTCATTTTCTTTGATATAACAATAACACCAATCATAATAAGACCTAACACAAAACTGGCTAATGATGCTGTTAGTACACTTGAGGCACAAAGTAGCATGGCATGACCTATGGAAAACTGTCCAGCAGGTATCCAGCCCATGGCTACTGCTGCCATTGCTGCTAAGAAACCCACAAGAACTGCCTGGCACTGTATCAGACACAAATTCCCAAAGATTAGACTACTCAAATGTTTATCGAGGTGCCCCAGATGAGCATGGGTAGAAAGGCGCGATGCCAATGTCATTTCCAAATTACCTTTCAAGCCGAGCAGTGCTGGCACAAGTATATATACTTCAGAAACTTCATAAAAAACTGTCCAATGTTGTACTTTGTCGAGCAGCAAGCTGGCAGCCACCATTCCATAGCCGGCGAGCAAAAATGACGCAAACATTTGAACTCCGGCGACCCATGAATTTTCTTTTCCATTTTTTAAATCCGGGGGTTTGTTTTCACTGTTTATAAGTCGATAATTGTCAGAGTTCACTACGTTCTCACTAGTGTTCACTGAACTCCTTACTGTCCTAGAATTATTATTCTTGCTTCGATTCATAATAACTAATAACAATTTGGAATCGTTAATAATTACGAAAAATTAGAAAACCACGTATGCATGAGAGCAGTATATTACGACGTATAATTTAGGAAAACGCAGATCTTCTTGATGTGCATTAATGTTGACAACTTTAAAATATGGTTTTCATCTAATAAGTGTTTTCAACACGTCTAAAAATAATTCAGCTACAAATCTAAAATAAATTTCCCCCCCACATCCCCAAAGAAAGAAAATATGTGTCAACTGACAACTGACACAATTTGTGACAAATGACATTGACGAAACAAGGCTAGCCAATGCCTTAGACGTTAAGCTTAATTATATTTTAACAACTTATTAACCTCTTCAAACTTTATCACTATCAAAATCTTCATTCGTTGCAGTGAATGATGAGCATTATTAATGAACAGCAACTGATCATGACGCTCGACTGTCTTGTATGTATGTTACCTATATGATCACTGCTGCCAATGGACATCTACATCCAACCACAAGTTGGGCCAAAACCCTTTCTGAAGTTGTACGGCGTTACTACCCTGAGGACAGTTATTAAGAATAGTCTGTCTTATCACTCGCATCATATCAAAATATATTACTCGAGTAGTTGAGTTATTGAGTTACCCACAATAATATATTTATAGCATAACTTAAGTGTTACTATTTCATAAACAGTTTAATTAATTATGTTACTTGTACGTGTTACATACACATGTTTGTAGTTTACACCTTTAGAGGTGATATGCAACATTATTTTCTACCTGTTGCTTTTTAAAAAATTGTATAAGTATACAGTATATTAGTACAATTAAAAAAAAAATATTCAAATAGAATATATAACATTTTATTTATGAATCGTTAATAATTTTTTTTTTGATTTTTCTTTTCAATAAAATACATATAAATAATATCTGTCAACATAGCACAGATTCGATGTATCCGAATCAGAACTAAAGAGGACACGGCTCTCGAGATGTAGAAAGAAAGTTTGACGTATAGCACATACGTACGTATACGTTTGGTGATTGTCGACCGCTGTCTTTATTCTTGAAATAAAACAGAATAGTTTCATCGAATAAATGTTTCGAAGCTGAGTGTGTTTCGTATCAAAGTTAGCATTGAACGAGCCATTCTTTGTGGCTTGTTACAAAGGTAATTTACAATAAAATGGTCTAATAAATAATTCGATTTACATCCGGAAACCTACTTTAACGTATTACATTTAATTTTGGATTTAATTTAGTTCAATATATTACTTTAAGTAACAGTAATATTTCTTTATATAATTGTATGTGTGCAAATATTTCCCAATTACCCGCTGTTATTTAGAACCGACTACTTGCAGGTCAACATCAGTGTCGGGACTCGGGCGCGCGTAGCATTGACATGTGGCAGTGAAATAAAGTAGTTTTTACAGTAGATTAATCACAAAATGTTCAGAAGTAAAATTAGAATACACACTTGTCGAATAATTTTACTCACATCCCTCGTTTGGTTGCTAGTGGTAGTCTTTATTTTGGCATTATATTCGGATCGTTTTGGCGATGGTTGGGAGTGCAAGAAAACGAGTGAGACTGTTAATGTAAGTATGCGCTTAGAGAGTACATAAATACTTAAGACTACAACATTGTGTCATTGCTGAGTCACTTAAGTTATAAATAGTCTGTGAAAGGGTCTAAATACTGCTTGTGGAGTAGAAACCTAGAAGCACATGCAAGGTAAAAAGGTGTTAATTTATAAGCTAGTGTTTGTCAAAAATTGGATGGTATGAAATTTGTAACTTTATAACATAATGTGAATGTGAATTCTATAGTTTTGAATGGTGGACAAAATTTGTATATAGTGCTATGTTCAATTTACCTACGTATAAACTATATAAAAGTTCATAATTGTGAATATCTGTGATCATTGTTTGAGTGTCAGATTATAGATATGCATAATTATTTGTTATTATCCTGAATATTATATCTGGTTGCATTTGCTTGTAATAGGTACAGGAGTTAAGAGGTAAAAAGGCGGCTATTGCTGCAGCATTGCAGCAAAAAATAGATGATGATGATACAAATATTGAAGAGAATGAGGTAAACCAGGAAATAGGAGATGATGGGCTGATGCTGTCACCTTATCCCAGGTCTAAGTTGAAGAGGTGGGTAGTGGCCCCATCTGTGAAACCAGAGAAAGACTTGCCAGGAGAAATGGGTGAGATATGTGAAATCTAAGAATTATTACGCTAAGCATATTGTATGTACTGAGAAGTGTAGGATTTGGCATAGTTAAATTTTTTTATGGGGAAGGAGTACAGAAAGCTTAAATTGGAACATAATATGTGTTACAAATGCATTAAATAAAATAAACACATTCATTGGTTACAATCATACTGTCTATAACTAACACATAATCATCTGTGGTCACACATAGTAGAGATTAGCGCCAAATAATTTAAAAATGTCAGATTGACCAAATGTCTGTTTGACTGTGAGATTTGCACTAGCATTGCATGAACATAAAACAGTTGACATTTTTGGTGTTGCAAAAATTTACAATTAGATATTAGTGACCCCTTACCATCAGTTGGTAAGTCTGCTTAGTCTTTAAGGAATTTTTGGGCAGGTTCACAATCTGCAACTTGTACAACTGTGATGTTTTAAATCAACTAATTTACTTTTTGCTAATACAAAGTTATATTTTGATTGAATTGCACAAAATTATATATTTAAAAAAATACTAAAAGTAATATTCACATACTTATTGATTTTACCAAATTGTTCTTATAACATTTTTCAATAATTTCTTAAATAAGTTATGCTGGTGAATTGTAGCAAAGTGGTTGAATTGATAACATAATGTGACTGTGTATAGACTCTGTATATTGCACTACAATATTTTGCAGAGTTTTAAAATAAAAGACTGTATTTTAGGCGATGGTTTAATACAAGTCACAGTGGAACTCGAAACAAATAACGAATGAATAATAAGTAAACGCGACCACCCTCAATATCACTAACAATTTAAAAAGTATTGGCGCGTATATTTAAA
>DWKW01001681.1:0-12187 GCA_018250115.1 Doberes anticus | reverse complement strand
ACTAGCTGTGCCTGGCGGTTTCACCCGCGTTAGACATATGGTATCGCGGACATTTTTATAGATATTGATGTCCTCTATAAAACTGTAGTATATCACTTTGCTATATTGTCAATAATTTTCACAGCGTACGCGATATAAGGACTTTTTTGGTACTCTTTTCACACGTTGGGTTACATTGTCGAAATTTTCAAGCAGATTCCTATTTTTTCGAGAAATCAGGGATAATGTAGGATTCTAATGGTAAAAGAATTTTTGAAATCGGTCCAGTAGTTTCGGGGCCTATTCAATACAAACAAACAAACAATCAAATCTTTCCTCTTTATAATATTAGTATAGACAACATAATTTACAGGTAGGCACTGGTACAAGTGACAGCTGCGTAGGCCGTTTTGAATATTTACCGTCTTATTCTATCCAATCTATTGACTAAGTGCAACGATAAAATGCAATGGGGTCCTGCTGAGTTCAACCATAATAATTACGATTTTTGGTTTGGTAGGTTTTTTTTTTCCTTTTTTTATTTATATTAAAAGAACAGCAAACGAGCATGCAGGCCACCTGATGGAAGTGTTCACTGCAGCCCATGGACATCCACATCAAACCACAACTAAGACGAAAGTCTTATCTGAGGTCGTATGTGGATGCGTTGTTACTGCTAAATTGGAATGCCTCTTGTCCGGTGTCTTCTGACTAACCACACCCTTCAGACCAAAACACAGCAGTTCTCACACTGCTGCTTTACGGCAGTGGTGCCTACGACAAAAGACTCTACCACTCAACTAGACTCAAACGGTTTTAAAGTAGGAAATAGGTGTATTTTCGTAATTAATTTCGTAATTCATTCTTAAAATAGACATTTATAAAAAAAAATTAGCTTCGTTATTATTTCAGAGCAAATGCACCGATAAAATTTATATCGCTATGTTGATTACGCTGCTTACGTGAATGAATTTATAGTTTTAGCATAGCAACGATAGATAATATTTATGCGGTAGATGATATTGTACATTGTTCACCAACATTGACTTCGCGAGACCTTCTTGCGTGCTATGCCGAAGTAGTGATGGGCATAAGAGATAAATCGTATGTATCGTTATCGAGTAGAATCTAAAAATACATTTTATAGCGGTAATAAATAAACAGTTTATTAATAAAATTAAAAACATTAAAAGTCTTTCTACATTTGATGGTGGTAGTCTTATGTGTTATGCCTACGACGCCCCCAACCTGCTGTATTTCGGTTTGTAGGGCCACACCCTTCAAACCATAGTCCTCATGAGTAGCAACGCATCCACATACGACCTCAGATAAGACTTTCGTTCTAGCTGAGATTTGATGTGGATGTCCATGGACTGCAGTGAACACTTAACATCAGGTGGCCTACACGCTTGTTGGCTATTCTATTAACTTAAAAAAAAAACAATCTGCACTCAAAGAACATTCCCGTGCACGAAGAAGCAAATGCACGAAAAACATTTTACGCAAATACGTACCGTCGTTATGCACAGTATCAATAAAAATCGAATTATTAGCCGGTTATCGGGGAACAAGGCGCTCACACCGGCACGAGAGCTGAAACGAATTCACTGAACTAGTTTCAACCGCTGATAAGATTATTTTGGCGCCAAATAATCACACCGACGTCAACGCGCGTCTGTTTACCGATTACGATCGTCGGTCGTCAAGTGGAGGGCGCGACGATACGCCAATGACGATCAGTCACGTTTTTTGTTAGGAATGTAGATAGACGTAAAGCAATGAAAAAATTATTAAACACTGCAGAGATACTCATGATCATCATCAATCCGTTGTTGTCCCACTGCTGGGCACGCGTCTTTTCTCAGAGATGAGAGGGTTTAGGTCATAGTCCTCCGCGCCGGCCAAGTGCTGATTGACGGAATTAACAGGCCTTTGAGAACTCTCAGGCATGCAGGCTTCTCTAAACCATTAAAGCGTGTGATAATTAATTTATAATACGCACATAAATTAGAAATAATTACAACATACAATTTAGAAAAATTTGAGGTGCTTACAAGGATTTGAACGCCAATTCACCGGAACGGATGGTCGTGATCCCTAACCTAGGCTATCAGTCACTTCTATGATAAATATAAAGAAAGCATTGAAGCCGGTTAAATGCCCAAAAAAAAAGTAATGACGTCACCTGTCACGATTTTGTATCCCGGCTCAGTCGAGCGCAGCGCAAAGACAGCTGCAGTGCACTGACTGAGAGACGAAGTCGTCGCAAACTGAACTGGCGCCTACATTACCGTAACATTTAGCCGTAAAAGAAATATTTAATAAATTCATCATTACGCGTGAACACGCTGATGTCCATATGTCAAATCAAAGGATCATGGTCCTTTGTATACCACATTAAGAATGTACACCTTTTATTATAATAATCGCAGCGGGAAATCCTCATGTCGCGTCGGTGCAATCTGTAAGCGCGACCCTTTTGTGAGCAAGCGACAGTATGTCACTGTGATGCTCCAAAGTACCTACGGAATTCCTTGCACGCGACTTTACTACACAACAATTAAATCTTCAAAATGTCTTCATTTAATATCGGTCAATAAAATTTTAATTAACATGTTTACGATAAATATCTTAGGAGTGCCATTTTATCGATAGTCGATATTATTGAGAGGATGAGTCAGGAATGCGGTCAGTTATCGGAACGAATCCTTGGTATTTGTTGTAAGAATTATCACATACCACAAACAACTAATCCTTCTTCGTTATCGATTCCATATAACGATAACGTATTAATGTACTGACGAGCAATGAGCAATACGTGTTTTCGAGTTATTGTTCGAAGCGAGTGATGTTTATCATTTTTTATAAGAACAGTGATTTAATTATTTTTTACACTTATGTGAAACTAGCGACCGACCGCCTTCGCACGGATGCAATTCACGAATGTGTCATGATTATGTTTACTAGGTACCATTTGATCGCCCGAAAATTTTTTTGGCGACATGATAAATATGATACGATAAAAAAATTGGTTTTTTCTACTAATTTAAATTGATAAATTACATTTAATATTGTAATATTGTAAAAGTATATTTTTGGCCTGTGGCCTAAACCCTCGCTTCTTAGAGGAGCCCTATGCCCAGATGTGGGACAATAATAGGTTGATGATGAAGTAAGGTTTGGTGGTAGAGTCTTATGACAAAGGCTAACCTTTTTCTACCGTTGTACAGCAGTATGAGTACTGATGTATTTCGGTTTGAAGGGTACTACACTGCCGGCAGAATACACTGGACAGAAGGTATTCCAACTTAGTCTTCAAGAGTAGCAACGCATCCACATACAACCTAAGATAGGACTCATGCACTATTTGAGGTTAGATGTCCATGTCCATGGATGTCCATGGGTTGCAGTGACCACTTTACATCAGGTGGCCTGTATGCTTGTTCGCTACTATTTCACAATTTAAAAAAAAGTGAACAGACAGATGAGGGTAGCGTATTTGTTTAATACTATTCAAGGACAGTGAAGCACTTTCATTTTACGCACATTACGAAACCTTTGTCTCAAATAGTGAAGAAATTTCTTATTCCTTTTAAATTGTACTTAATCTCATGCAATGTTAAGTTAAGTTGTATTGCCATATTGACTTCTAAATCTAAAGAACTTCTATCTATAATAAATTATACGATATATAAATAAATAATAAATAACGTTTCACACTCATAACCCGACAGTAGGATTTAACATTTGTCGTGGGTGCCATGGACACACACAGAAACAAGCACACAAAAATCCGGACCAGATTCAGAAACCGAAATTCATCATTTAAATTTCTGCCCTGCTGAGAATAAAACCCAGGGCCTTCCGAACGGCAGACCACACGTTGACCACGGCGCCCATAAGGATGATGGTTTGTTACTTAATCACTAAAAAACAACGTTTTCGGATTGAATTTCGCACACATTCAAGACCATGACGTGGATCAGGATATTTTTTATCCCGTTATAAGGTCCCTGAGGGATAATTTACGTTCTTTGTTTACGCCTGAAGTCGACTGGAACGAAGTCGCGGACGAAATTCTAGTTGTATTGTGACAATGCTTATTAAAACTTACATATAATATAGAGTACGTTGACTTGTAGGCACTCTTACCTGTGGACAAAAAAATAATAATTAAATTCACTTCGACCAACGTTTCTATCATAATAAATAAAATTATGTAATAATTACATGCACTCGATATATAGTTACAAGGTTTATTACTTAAAGAGAAAAAGATTATCTTCGATAATTCAATTAGGAATCAACAGATAAGATAAGGGGACGAATTATAATAAATCGAATACTTTAAAAGGTAAACATATTTAAATTTATTTGAATTTACGCTTTTTTTTTAACCCGCGATATAAAACGAAATGTTGGTGTTTTTGTTAACCTAGGAATACAAAAGTAGAAAATTACTTTAAATCGAAATGACAGGCGTATTTGATGAGAGAAAAACAGATAAGCAACAACAGTGTTAAAAGCTCGCAATAACCGTAACGCGACTGAGCGTGTTATCCGCGAGGTTTAGGAAACTGCGGTGGCTTCATAAAGTCATTAAAAATGCATCGAGCGAGGCCAACCGCCCAAAGGTCACGTTTGGGCTAGACTAGCTGCAACACTCGATGTAACATTCTCATCCAACGACGCATTCGTCGGATGCTTGATGAGAGATAGTAGTACATAACTGCAAGTACTTTGATGTTAACAAACTTTTGAGAGTACTATTGGTTTTTGTATGCCATGTTCAACATGGCGTATTTGTATCTGATTCCAAGTATCCGATATAACACTGTAAAATTAAATATTAACACAATGCAGAAGTTACACCATATCAATATAGCCGTTACAAAAGTCCTTCAAAATATGACTGTCTGCATGTAAAAGGCATAAAGAAATTGTATGATTCAGATATGTTATTTTCTATATGTACTCGTATATTAAACTAACTACGCTTCGCGGTTTCACCTAGTCAATACATGTTCCGACAGTCGTTCTTTGACTGGACCGTCCACTGCATAATTCGAGTATGATCAGTTGATCATACTGCTAGTTAGCAGTGCCCCAAAGTTTTCACCAGTATTGCGGTGCTATCTTGAAATCCTTTGTGGAGTGGACCGACAATATCCATACCTGTCAAAAAAAAAATTACCTTGTCTACCTAAATGTTTTTGTTTTGAGGTTCTGGATATAAAATGTGTGAATAAAGTCGACAATGCTAGAGGAATGACGATTATCAACAACCGAACAGACTTCAGCCGAATTATCCAACGCGGTGACAAGTTTTAAACAAAAACATAGAAACCAGCCAGAAACGTAAAAAAAAACTGACAACTACAAGTATTATAACATAATATTTATTTAACGCTCATATTCCGGTCGCTGCCATCATTCTGTAGTACGTATATTTTAATAAATCGAGATAATACCAAGTTGAATGGCATACACACGTGAATGTATAAACAGGTGAATGCTCAATCGGACCGGCGATTTGCATATCTTAGCTATTGACTAGTCTAGACATTTAGCATAAGCTCAACTATAACAAGTCCGACTTGTTACTAAGCATGCTTAAAATTTTGATGAAAATTGACAGTACCACTGATAAGGTTTTAAAAGATTTGCCTTTGCGTTGATAAAAAAATTTCTGATGGCATAGTCATTAAATCTTTGTCGTTTCATCATGACGACCCATATGGCGCAATGGACATTTTTTTCTGTACTAAGTATAGTTGATAGTTGGTAGAAAGATGACCTCTGGACAAGAGCCGTTGCAACTATGTCCTTGGGAGTAGAAGCAAAGCATTCACGTATAACCTCAAACAAGAGGACTTCGGCCCTATTCCAGGTCGGATTCAGATATCTGGACTGCAGTAACCACTTAAGATCTACAAATTCTCATGTGCTACTCATTTAATATAAAAATTCGCAATCGTGACTGACACGCAGTGGTAGCGCGAACCTTAGCAGGGCAAAGTCCGCTTCTTTCGCGGCGCAATGGAAAGTAAACAATAATCGGAACTGATAACCATTGGTATATACTGACAACACTTGAAAAATAAACATTACCTTCTAGGAATTATGTCCAGTCGCATTAATTGAAGCGCAATCACTTCCAGAATTTCGAGAAACGACAACGCCACGACCGTTTCGTTGTCGGATAGGTAAACGTTTAAATAATACGGAAAAACCGTTTCGTAAAATTTGTACTTGTGCCTGTGGGTTTATACCGGGTGACGTATACCGTTCTAAAACTACCACAACAATTCTCATATCGAACAAAATTCTCAAGAATTCACAAACAACTACCAGATGTGTACGTCATCCTGAGTTCGCAGGTTTAGGTACCGTTCTTATATGAACAAAAGTAACTATCGAACGCGGAACCAAAACAGATTTGGTCGAATGATTTGACTTTCTCGAACCCCTAATAATTAAGTTTGGATGTTGTTTGATCATTGATGTTAAATAATGTTTACTTTTGACTAGACTAAGAACATTTATCTCAATAAAAAATGATTATGTTAGCTCACTCATAATAAACTCATACATATGTATGTCATAACAAGGTTCTCCCAATGAACATGAAGAAACACTGAATTTATTTCCTCCTTAAAAAAAACGTAATAAAAAAAACGTTCTCCAGAAATGCCTATATTTATACTAGTCATCGTCCACTAATTAGACCTTCATATCGCCTTGTGTTATTTACATAATATTAGCTGTTATCGTTCATCCCACGTTTACCGAAATAAAATTAGCAAGGGTATTATTTCTTTCACATTAGCACTCATCGGTACTGACGTTTAATCCTGGAGGATTATGTGAGGCAATGGTCCAATCTATCGCCGACGTCACCGTCACCGCGGCATATGACGCACGACAGGATCGGAAGCTAAGCCACTTTCCAAACGGCCCACGCATTTTTTTTTAACAGACAATTGATCATCAGGATAATGCAGGGTTGCAAATATTGACAGCGGCACTATGAGATCATAGTAAACTTTTCGACTTCTACATTTAAATGCTTAAAAATTTAAGGCGATATGATTTTCGAGTACAATCCGTTAAAATCCAAATAATCCAATGAACTAATGGTGTAATCGATGTACAAAAAATTATGCAAAGAATTAGGTGTTACCTTTCCTATTATGTTTCTTTCAGATATTCAAATCTTGCAGTAATACAAGTGCAAGTGCAAGTTTGCTATTCGTGATAGCAAAGGTATAAAGCAAAGGAAACTATGAGATGTTTTCAATATAGATCCAGTTGTCGTCAGCCGTGAAATAGGATTAGGGCACGCTCAATGGCGGTCTAGGGACGGGCGAAGCTCCGAAGGGCCATCTCGGCAAAGTGTTTATCGGGCCTTTCATTGACTAACAGTTGCTACGAGAGATTTGTCGTCTCGGGTGCGATGCGGGATGCGTGTAATAGATTTGTCGCTATTGGCAAAAACCGTCGGTCTGATTAACGATTTGGAAGAAGAAGAAAAAAAAAAAGAATCAAATACATTCTACTTATTTGGAGATTTATTTTCAAGGAGTAGCAAACGAGCATGTGTGCCGACAAATGCTAAGCGGTCAGTACAGCCCGTAGACTTCCGCGTACAATTTCAAACGGGTTGAAGGTTGCATCAGAAGTCGCTTGTGATTACGTTGCCACTCCACCAGTCAGTTGGATTGCCTCCTGTGTAGTGTATTCATCCTAACCACACCTTTCAAACCAAAACATAGTGCTCACTCTGATCCTATACGACAGAAACAGGAGCAGCGGTGATGACGCCACATACGAGTCTTAGACCTAATAATTTGGCCACGGTAGTATTATGATTTGGACTTGTTACTAGCGAGTTACTACTACTTATGAGTTAGTAGCAAGAATTCTGTTGACATATTATTGTGACCCGTATACCATATTTCAGATTAAACATACATCTTTGCAAAGCGTCAAAGTTAGCACAATTCCTGATAAGCTGAATATCTACCCGCGATTGATTGGTGGTAGTCAAAGAAGTGCCGGCAATTAAAACAAGGTGATTCCGATAACAGTCGCAGTTTATCCTCAGTTTATCTTGTTTATATTCTAAAAATATCTTTAGTTATAAGGTAAATTGGCGGGCAATGGCAATGGGAAGCCCACGCATTCCATGAACTGAGTGTCGCGTATCTGAATTATTTTTAACATAAATCGATTTCTATTTTTATCTTAAAGGTTGCCCTTGATTCTGGAAGAGCCGAATGGTTTTTAGATAAGATATAAATAGACGAAGTGGACGGATTACAGGTTGTGAATTAAAGCTATTGTTAAATAACTTGCTAGTAGATACTACCACCTTGATCTTAGATTTTAAGAGCGAGAACAAATTGTTACAACAAATGTCGTAAGTAAAATCGCATCGTAAAAAGCTATGGAAACAATACCATAATGGTAATCGTTAACAATCGTGTTAACATTTGATATTATAATAACATAACATTATATTATAAGCAATCAATCAGTCTTACCATTTGTCAGAATGTTAATACATGCCGAAGCAGATCAATTTGGGGTCCTATCTTATCTTATGATTCTGGCGGAAGGCGAAATGGTTCGTTATTTATTCGTGGGTCCATTAGTTACATTTTGTGATGAATGGATTTCGAAAAGCATGACCTTACGAACTGCAGTTCGCAAATGTTGTGTTCGTTGTTGTGAATTTAATCTTAGTAGAAGGTAAATGTCTATATTATTGCATAAACCAAAGATCATAGTTCGTTTGGCTGATCATGAGCTGGTTGGCTAGTGGCGGTTTCAGTGGATAGAAATCCCATACCCCCAGATCTCTTTTCCAAGAGGTCGGAACTATCTCGTGGAAGATTTACGTCGAATAATACCCATACGACAGACGCGATAGCCAAGCTTTTTAACCGTATCATCAACAACCATTGGACGAACATAGCTTCAAGTTGACTAGCAACACACAGTGAAGAAACGCTAATAACATGATATGCTAATAATATGATGGTGGTAGAGTCTTCTGTCGAAGGCTCACCTGCGGCGGCACCACCGCACCGCACCTATTTCTGCCGTGAAGCAGTAGTATGAGAACTGCTGTGTTTCGGTTTGAATGGTGTGGCTAGGCATAAGGCACTGAACAAGAGGCGTTCCAACTTAGAACTGAGGAGTAGCAACGCATCCACATACAACCTCAGATAGGAGTTCCGTTCTAGTTGAGGTTTTATGCGGATGTCCATTTGCTGCAGTGACCACTTAACATCAGGTTGCCTGTATGCTCGTTTGCTATTTAGTTTAAAATTTAAAAAATATATTTATTTACAGTTTGTTAGAACTTTAAGAAGTTACAAAGATTTGTCTGTTAGAAGGGTCTAGTAGAGAGGTTGAAATAGGGTATTCTATTAATAACATCGAATATCTTACAAATAGACAGGCGGCGCTCTACAGACACGCGAAACGCCCACGAGGTTAAACTCAGTTACAATAACGCACTTCCGCAAATAAGCACTACTTTTATCCTACCTGAACAAATGTTTAAATTTAACAGTGAGTGATACACAGTAAGAAATATATTTGTAAGTACTGCTTATATTCAACAAGTGTAACTTCAAAGACTTCAATCCGATAATGGAATGAAATAGAAAAAATCGCGACAAAATCACAAAATACAACTGAACTTCCTAACTTATATTACAGTACGAAATGTAAACATTTCTGGCGCGCGAAATGTTATTAATACAATACTGGCAACTTCAGTTTTAAAAGCAACAATTTGTATAAATCTTAAAGTTACAATTAAATATAGCTTAACGAAGTTCGTTCTCAGCAAAGACTTAAACTTCAGATTTAATGATAACATTTTAGTATATCTGGAGATTCATTTTCAACTTTGTTGGTTCCTATGATACAACGGAGAATTTATTTGTTTATTGTTGTGTCAAAGAATAAAATTACCGCCTTTGATACGCAACGATGCCAAAAAGTAGTAACTGGTAATTTCTGAACATTAAAAACATTTTGAAAATATACAAAATATTATTTTTATAATATTTGTGACTCAAATGACTCAAAGGCTGTTAAATATATTTCAATTAGACTTTCGCATTCAATTGGCCAGACTTAAATACTGCGATAAGTTTCAACAAGATCGCTATAATTGAACCTTAACCTCTCCATACTACGCGCCCTCACATAGACAGGAGGTCATTTAAACTGGTTTTTTTTTCATTGACATACGGCGACAACATCGCAGGATATAGTCTAGTATAGTATAGAACCAATATTGTGTTTGATCATCATTCCATAATCATTCATAAGACCCACGATCGTTCCTTCCGCATCAAGTTCATCACAAAAAAAAAACTTAAAATATGTTATTTTAATTTAAAAAAAAAATACTAACTGAACTGCCGTTTAAAATAAAGTCTATAAAGAAACGATCATAATGTTAACGGCAGAGCAGCTAACCGCTAATTTACCAACCGTCGGGGACGGCGCGGGGCGGCGTGGGCAAAATATAATGCCTTCCATTTTTAATCGTATCCCGACCTATTTTACTGCGTCTAAAAACGCTCGTATTAAACTGTTTAAAGGGGTGGAAAGGAGTACTTATTCATGGTGAAAGCAATTGTAATTCGCTAAATAGTTGCATTTCGTTCTTTGTAGCTCTTACCGAAAACTGAATCAGCTTTAGCTACAGGTATTTTTACACACGTTAGGCAGTTGTATGTCCGTTTAAGTGACACATTTTCCAATCGTTTATAAGTCAAAATTATCTTGTACGCATTCGATAACGTGATGGTGAGTGACATTTACTCGTATAAGGCGAGATGTAGTATCGCAACTTGAAAAGCAATGCCGGTTGGCGCATCGGGCGGGCAGGTAAAAACTTGCGAATCGAGAACAATCCGGCTTCGCGCCGGCCACCCAGACCGTGCACAGCACAATCTAGGGCGCCGATGAACAACGCTAGGGATGCCAGTCAAGTTATCTTTGAAGCAACATTAAAATTTTGATTTTATATATTATATTGGTAACAAAACCAACCACATACTTAATCAAAGCCGTCACAGAAGCGACTAACGTGTCGCCAGCGAGTTCTTTCTCACTTCTGTCATAGAATACTGGGAATATCTAAAAGTTTTAACCGCTTACAATGGATACGTGACAGGAACAACTCGTATACCTTGATTTGCTCAATTACTATGGAAAATAAAAATGGCAGTTAGTCAAGGTTCTGAATTCCAACGATAGGGCGGTAAATAACCCACCCAAGTCGCACACGAACGAGGCGACCGACGAATGTTAATCGACGACGGTTTGATTATTTAAATTAATCTACCTTTTTGGGAAAACTGGTATATTTACAGTAATAGCTTATTCTATCAGTGTGTACTGGATTGTCGCATGTTATAAGTTGTACTAAAATTCAAATATTACATGATAGTCTTATGTCGAAGGCGCTGCTGCTTTGTCTATTTCTGCCGTAAATTGTGAACTACAGTGTAAGCCCTGCTTTGTATTGGTTTGAAGGACAGGAGACAGTCCAACTTAGTCCTCAGATGCACCACGTTTTTATAATTATTCGTCACTACGTTCGTTACTACGTCAACGTCACTATTTTATTTCTTTAAAATATATATTGACG
Organism: Doberes anticus; assembly: GCA_018250115.1. Taxonomy (NCBI): domain Eukaryota; kingdom Metazoa; phylum Arthropoda; class Insecta; order Lepidoptera; family Hesperiidae; genus Doberes; species Doberes anticus. The sequence goes on along the minus strand of DWKW01001681.1, from coordinate 525 downwards.
GAATAACAAACGAGCATGCAAGCAACCCGATGTTATTTGGCCACTGCAGTTCAGTATATTCTGCATACGCGCAAAAAAAAAAACATTTTTAACATTTGGCCAACCATACAAATATAGACGCCGCACTGCCTATTGCAGTTCTCGCTGTCTGATAAATTCTAAGAAATAGCTTATGATCAATTCTCAGAACTACGGTATAGACGGCTTATCGATCCTATTCTATAGATATTCGAGCGTGTCCTGTATAAAGCCCACGTTATGGATTTAACAAAAACCTTTATAGCACTTCTCGGAACGTGCCATTAATCATTTAACATTGGAGGCATAGTTTTATCGATGGAATCTTGACTTGACGAGTGCACCTCGACAGCAACTTCTAAGCGACACGGCTTTTTCCTTCAGTTCTACCGACTTAACATGATGAGTACTCCGAGAAAGTTTCCGATCTTCCCTTCTATCATTTATTCACGCCATCCTGGACGAGTGGACAGATTAAGATTCCATCCGCATCATATGGATTCGTGG
>DWKW01001680.1:0-12201 GCA_018250115.1 Doberes anticus | reverse complement strand
TCTTGGGTCGAGGTTCGAATCCCGGCAGACACCTTTATTTCTCGAAATATTATCTTTTCTAAATTTTAGAAATTGTGTGCATATTGTGAGTTAATTATCACTCACTTTAACGGTGAAGGAATACATCCTTATGATACCTGCACGCCTGAGAGATCTCCATAACCTTCTCAAGGGCATGTGAAGTCCACTAATACGCACTTCACCAGCGTGGTGAACTATGGCCTAAACACTCATCAGCTGTGTGCCCAGCTGTGGGATAATAATGTAATACTTCTGTTCTGCGTGTATTTATTCTTATTTCTATGTGTGTCCATGACACCCAAGACACAAGGAATTCTGATGCGACGCGGAGATTAAACGTGCCGCCACGTTTATACAAAGCCCTTTAAGCCATGTCGTTTTTTTATTTTTTTAACAGAATAGGAAACGAGCATGCGCCATCCATGGAGATCCACACCTGAGGTTGTGTGCGGATGCATTGCTACTCCTGAGGACTACGTTGGAACGCCTCCCGTCCATTGTCGTCTGCCTAACTACACCCTTCAAACCGAAACACAGCAGTTCTCACACTGCCGCTTTAAGGCAGACATAGATGGCACGGTGGTACCGCCGCAGGCGAGCCTTCGACTTGACTCTACCACCAGCAAATCTGCCGTATACATCAGACTTACATACACGGTGACGACAGGCACAGCGGCTTTGTACTTCACAGCGTTGTGCAGCTCTTCGAGGACGTAGCGGAACTTCTCCACGCACTGGGAACCGTTGTGGACCATCGCTTCCACGTCCGTCAGCAGCCTCCTGATGTAAACCTCGTATTGACGGTTGAAGGCTAACAGTTCGAATATTTGCTTGTAGTCTTGTCTGGAATGTGATGGAGTGAAACTTTCCTAGGATGCAATTGATACGAATGTAATAATGTACCTAATGTTTAATGTTTGTTTCTACTATATTCTCTACCCAAACGTTGTCTGGAAGAGATCGCTTGTTAGCGATAAGACCGCCTTTTGTATATGTCTCTCTGTCTTTTAAATCTGTGTTATTTTTCTTGTAATTTTGGTGTACAATAAAGAATATTTGGATTGTATTGTAAACGAAGCTGGTATCCAATCATGAATGGCGGATTTTTTTCAAATATTTTTTATTGTTAACAGAATAGCAAACGGACGTGCAGGCCACCTGATGAAACCTGAGTGCCCGAGAGTTCTCCATAACGTTCTCAAAGGCATGTGAAGTCTGCCAGCGAACTTGGCCAGCGTGGTGGACTATGGCCTATACTCTCTCATCTCTGAGATAAGACCCATGCTCAGCAGTGGGACGATAATGGGTTGATGATGTTGATGAGAAAACAAATTGTCATCAGTTTCCAGATATGGTCCTAAAACTCGCAGGTCGATTGAAGGCCAGGTCTCTGAACATTTCCTTAGTCCAGATATACTTACACTTGTAGATGGCAATCCGGCTTCGCGACCAGGGCCACATTCCCTGTCTCCTCCTGGATAGAGATGGTGTCTTCAACCGCGGTGGTCAACGAGTTGACACGCTGCATCACCGCGATCAGGCAGTTGGAGAGGGAGGCTAAGCATGCTTTACCCGCGTCGACCAGGTTGAAAGGCACTGATGTGGCGAAGGAAGCAATTAGTGTTACATACATATATAGATGCACAAGACGCGAACGATAGCGTAGCAGTTAATCTCGGCAAACCGCTCTGTTGGGTCGAGGTTCGGATCTCGACACGCAGCCCTATTTCACGAAATATTATCTATTATTAATTATTGAAATGACGTGCGTATTATATTAACTTTACTCGCTTTAACGGTGAAGGAAAATATCGGTTAGGCCGTTAGATAACACTTTCGTTCTGGAAGTATCAATAGATGGCTGTACCGAGAACGATATTCATAATAAAAAAATGTAAGTATTTATTAATTTTGTGAGTAAACGTGAACGACGTATATCACAGGCACACAAATAAAAAACACATAGTAATACCAAAATCTCTATCTGTTGCATGCGCCGTACTTTAAAATTAGTGAACGTTTATGAAAATTCGTATTTCGTAAGCGCAAAGGCCGAAGACCGCAGATAAAAAAAAATACATATGTACATAGATTAGCAAACGAGCATGTAGGTCGTCATCATCATCATCATCAACCCATTATTGTCCCACTGCTGGGCACAGGTCTTCTCTCAGGGATGAGAGAGTTTAGGCCAAAGTCCACCACGCTGGCCAAGTGCGGATTGGCGGACTTCACATGCCTTTGAAAACGTTATAGAGAACTCTCAGGCATGTAAGTTTCCTCGCGATGTTTTCCTTTACCGTTAATGCGAGTGATAATTAATTCATAATACGCACATAATTTCGAAAATATTGAATAGATAATATTTCTAGAAATAGAAATCAAGATTTGAACCTCGACCCACCATAGTGGGGTCGAGATGCTTAACCACTAGGCTATCACTCACTTATATTCAATCGTCAATCGTCATTCGATTCTTCAATCGTCATCATATAAATAAAATTTAAAGTGTTTGACTATGATTTAGAAATTACTGGTGTTCTCTTACCCTAGAATCTTAAGCGATACCAAAACTGAATATTGTATTAACAAAAATCATATTGATTTAATATGATTTTATATGCCCATCAACCACCAACCTATTAAAATGGCGGTCGGAAAGTTGTGTAATTCTTATATTTTTAAAATTGATCCGTATCTGAGATAATAAAGTTTTAATCTTTCATGATATAAGGGATACAAGTTAAATTTGCTTGAAACTTTTACTCTTTTCTTTAAATGTGATATTATTTTTTTAAACAACATTATGGATGAGTGCCTACCTACTTGACATTGAAATCTTAACTGATAATTTAACTCTTAATGACGGAACGTGCCTTGAATTAAAACTTTATCCTGTACATATTTTTTCCTTTACCATTTTTTGTCCTTAACCTAGTATATCTAATCTCTAATTCTATTTGAAAACTGATATGTGAATCGTTTCCCGACAAGGCATTATTTTACAAGCTGAACATTTTTATTTATTCATTCGGATAACCGTTTCAATTGTGTAAGATGTGCTTTTGATAAAACAAGACACAAACCAAAGCGGATGATTTATTATTTGGAAATGCAGATCTGATGTTTGGATAGGTTTCCTCTTGTTAGCGTTAAGTTACGCAAGAACCGTAAGATAGCTCAACAAAGATAAGAGTAGTCGCAACTCGGGCCCTGAACTCGCCAACATAATTGACAAGCGGCGCTGCGCATGCTTCATGTCATCGATCAATTTGACCACCTTACGGTTACAATAGCTTACGAAATTCGCATTCGGGTACAGATTAACCCTTACTACTCCACTGATATCATAGCCCGGTCTAGTCCGGTATTGTTCATGATGCAAATGTGTTAGGTAAGTATTAAGTATTGAAATCAGTACTAAATCACGAGTTTGCCGACCAATCACCTCGGCATCGTCTTAGGCACAATTTATGCAGCAAAAACAATAAGCAAGTAATTGTATAATTGAATGATACACGAGTGGTTTATTTTATTCAACTATTCTTACAATACCTTATATGATCGTCCAGGATTCGATTGTGAGGAGCGCAGGCATCACAGCCAATTAGAAATTGGCTTTGACTACTTGCCAATTCATTTAAGAGTAGGCAAGTAGGGAACGATGTTGACACTGACACTATTTCCGCAATTTTGTTCGATTGCAAACAATGGAACAAGTGGCAGGGCGTTGTCGTTGGCGAGTCGTATAATAATTTACAACGAGTCATTAACGTGGCGTGCGCCGCCGCCGCCACCGAACGGGTCTAGTCTAGCGTGTGTCAATGTTCATTCGGCTGCGGGACACCAAGACTGCTATTGTTTTCATGCGTACTAAGTGGCACTCTAAAATCTGTTATAAAGTTTTGATCTCTCCATAACCATAACTGTAATACACCACATAAAATAGCACCTATATGGATAATAGGGCATTCTTCGGAAAAAAGTCATTTACTTCTTGATAAAATAAATCCTGTGTCGCTAACACAGGATTATCCTATATCAATCAACTTATTGAGTAAAAGCTGGATTAATGTTGTTGTAGTGTAGACATTGAAGACATAGACATTGTAGACATAGAGACATTGAAGTAGTTCTTCATGACATTACTATAAATAACTTGTAGCAAACAAATATTTTAAAAAAGCAATTTTAATTTCATTACATTACACGTGTACCTGCCTCGTTCCTATAACTCTATTAGAATAGTAAATAATAAACAGAAAGTATTGAACACGAATTTTTATAAGCGGTAAAATATCAGATAAATGATAAGATGACAGCACGATAATGTTTCATATAAGTTTGGTGTCAATCATTAGAATTACGCAGTTTTAGCAAATGTATGCTTGGTGCGACGTGGACGGCAGAACAATCGGCAGCCGGCGGCGCCCGCGCGATTTGATCTGCAATTTCGGACAAGTCCAAGTGACAAGCGTAAGAGATATTGCAGTTAGTAACCATAACAATATACATATTTATGGCGAATGGATACTGGGACTAAACATTATATTTATGAAATTGAACGAGTTATATCAATGCGCGTCTTTACTTGAAAACTAAAGGATTTAATGTTTTTTCTACGAATGGTTAAACTTTAACGAACCATTGCGATTAAGTGGTTAAGAACCTTGACCTTCAGATCCGATGAGTAGGGGTTCGCACGCGCCTCTATTTCTCGAAATAGAATTTATTCTCAATTTTTCAAAATTACTTGCGTATTAGAAATTAATTATCACTTGCTTCAACGCTGAAAGACAACATTGTCAGCAAACCTGCATGCTTAAGAGTTCTTCATAATCGCACCTGGCCAGCGTGGTCTAAACTGTCTCATCTCTCATAAGAGATCTCTGCTAAGTAGTGAGACAGTAGTGGGTTGATAATGATGACGATAATTTAAATAATTATCGTCATTTGCGCTTTCCGAAATTGAAATTGAAATTGTTATTATTTAACAATTTTTACATTTGAAAAGTATAAATTAATATTATTGTAATTAAAAAACCTAAGAAGAGTGACGTGACGTAGGGGAGACGTGCATTTACTCGTAATTATATAGGGAAGAACGCAAATTCTTCGGTTGTAGGACTTGCCGTAAATCCTAAGTTCAAAATTTAACACATATATTAAAAAATTACACTGTGCACGTATCATAACATTTTATTTTCGTATATTTCGTGTCCACGTATCCGTTTAGATGGTCGATTTTGATAAAAGAAAACTATGCGTCAAACGATTTATCTTAATTGTCCCCGTAGTTTTAACGTAATGTTTAAGCAAACAAAAACCTTAGTTATTTTTAAAGCATGTACAGTCACCACAATTTAATTAAATAATATTATGCATAAATAATTTTCATTGTACAGATTATAAACAATGAAGATTGTAATAGAAATAAAATGTTTCTTTATGATAAATATTAACATTTACCTACATATAAAATTATATTTTACCTTACCGTACTTCGTACTAAGCCTATGAATGCGAAAGTTTGAGAGGACGGGTTTGTTTTAGGTTTTTATTAAATTTGTTCAGGGGATAGCTTCCATCCTGGTAAAGGAAATAGACACGATCGATCAAGCAGAACTCGAGATATAACATGACCACCAACTTGATGGAGTAGGTATGCGCCGTCATGCATTTGGGATGTCAATTAAAATTGATCTTTCTCTATTTCTGTCTATGTAACGTAGGCTACGTTACAGACGGAAGTCTAGTAGTACGATACTCGTAATTGTAGCAGTTCAAAAGCAACACGGGCGTGTAATAAATAGGTAGTTAAATGCTGTTCAATTTATAATAATGATTATAGTGATACTAATTTACTGATACTCACAATTTTAATAGTTTGCATATAGTTTTGCACCAAATGGCTAATGCCAGTAAGTATTGGTTACAGTCGTTCTATACACGCAATAGTTTCATGTTCTTCCTACATCGTTATTTCTCGTTACTGACAGCAGAAATAACCAAGTGAAGATATCTCGTTACTGTAACTTATTGTAAATGTGCACTTCTATCGTCCTTTTTCGCTAATTATGTGGTGAAGCAGTCGATTAGAAATAAGCTCGATAACGATGAGGAGTGACAGTACAAATGGCTTGTTCTGCGTGAACCGTACGCAGTACCCGGTCTACATAAACAACATTGTATACCCATAGAGGTGCAGTAGGTAACAAGTGCAAGAATATTGACTCATAGCAAGTGCAATATCCAATTAGGTCGAGGAACTACTAAGCCTACGTATACGGTAGAGATTGTAGAGTTCGGGTCTTTATTCAGCCGTACTATAAGACAAAATCCGCTGCTAAGTTTTTATATAAATAATTTGGATTTAAAATAAATTGCACATATTTAACTATATTAATTCCCTACGATTTAACGTAGGCGTTATTTTATAGAAGATTGCAATAGCTATTAAGAATGCAAATGGGAACATCCATTCGGAGATGCAACAGATGCAATTCCGATGTGAGCTTATTTGTCCGTGAACGTTAATTGCATGACGTTTGTTGTTGATATTGAATCGGGTATCGACAGATAGTGGCTGTAAACACGTCGTCTGTATCGCAACAATCTATTTATAATCACCGGGCGGCGGGACCACTGTGTGTTAAATGTCTGATATTTACGATTACGCGCCCGAGACACCGGCTCTAGTGATTGGCCTCCGAGCCTCGATTGCAAGGAATTTATATTATTAATCACAACTTAATTTTACCGCCGCATAGAGTTGTTTTACGATCAAGCAACCATATTTGATATATTACCTGGCAGTGACGTAATTTAATTGTGTGTTCCATTAAGCTTACACGTCTTGAACTTTATAATAAATAAACTCAATTTTTTTATTTATAGTAATATTTACAGATACATTATTATAATTATCTTTGTTGTTTGTAATTATGTTTTTGAAGTATCAATGTATCAGATTTAAAAAATAGTTACAGTTTAAAAAAAAACCCTTATTCATTCTTTAAGAAGTAGAAATGTACCATTAGTATAATGATGTACCATGATATAATTCATAAAATTTTATTTAATTTGTAGTACAAATATACTAAGAATAGGAAATTTCTGAAATACGTGTGATATTGTATCTCGTTGAAGTCTTTTTAATGAGCATTGCATTAAATAAGTTAAGACTCTGTACTAATAATAAACGGAGTGCAGGTGTTTGTTATAAAGTACATTTAATAACAAAAAAATAAGTTATCGATATGATATAAGGTAAAGCACTAATCTCGGAACGATTAGCGCACCCGTGTTTCTACCGGCGCGCGCGCACGTGCGCAGCCAGACGGTGAGTAAGCTCGTAGTACCGGTCTGCACAGATAACTCTGTTTATCTAAACCTCAATTTTGTAACATCGAAAGCTTTATTATATTCATACAGAGTTCAATATGAAATATTGGTTCATAGAGTTTTTGCTACAAAGTAGGTATATCTACAGGTTCCGAGTACCTATTGTCTAAATTAGAATTTAGTAAAAAACATTAATATCATAAATTAATATTAATTTAGTAATTCTGACAATTATATCAGTTTTTATCATATGTGGTATATTTATATGTGATAGAATTAGAATTGTGCTATTTAATTTTTATTGATTAGCAATAACAAAATAAAGATTTAATGGATCGTAAGTGACATCGTGTAATTGGTTTAAGTTTTTTTTCTACTGTACCCAGTTTCTATTAGTTTTAATTTATAAAAAGTACACTGTAAGAATTTTTAGGCATCTAAATAATGAACTTTTCGATACGGCATTTTCTGACATCATTATAATCCTGTGTTAACTAACATACATCATAATTTTTGTACGGAACGCTATTTAATAAAAATAAAATAGTCTAAATTAGACAATCAATTGATTTTATGGCTATAACACGAGCAGTATTCTAAGACAGTACGTCAGATGCAAGTTTTTGATACACGTGTTCACAAAAAATATAAATTGAATTTACCCGCTGGCATTATATGAGTTGGGTAGATGAGTAGTGCGATACCTGCACGCATTAGCAACGCTCATCACATCTCTGTTTCCGACCACCCCTTCGCTCCTGATGCGTAGCCGTTACAATTAATTTTCATTAAACAAAACCATTTACTACTACTAATGACTTTAAAATGATTCTCAGTTATTTGATTACATTTGTAACAGACAGATATGTTTTGAATGAATACATCATTCACAAGGTGTTTAAAGAAAGAAACATAGAGGCATCGAGGAAGAAAATAATACTGAGTATGTTTAATTTATCAAAGACAGATGAATCGAATAGTAACGAAACAAATACAACTAACTATTGTACGTTTTAAATACATTTGATTACAAAATAAGTACGCATTACGACTTATGTATTACAGGTTTAAATTGTAGTAAGTATAACAGAGTAAGTCCAACCCATTATTAGACGCAACCCTTGTGTGGTGGAATAATAGAAATTTGAATATTGTACAATCTAAAAATATTCTCACAAACCCTCCACTTATGGATTCCGTTGTTGTTAATCGGTTTATTTCAAGTTCACAGGAGAGGGTAATTATAGATCGATAGCGAGACTGGGAACTGTAACTGGCTGACTGAAATTGACACGATAATTTAGTGTAAGGCGAACACGACCGTTATTTTACCGACCCTTTGTTATAATACGATTGTTTTTATTCTGTACAGAAATCTGAATGTAATCGACATTGTGAGTGAAGATCATTATTTTACGCGACAATAATTTCTTGTAGGTATTCTTTTCAATATTTACATAGTCTTACATATTAATGTTTGTAAAAATGAAATACATGAATATTTTTTTTTTACAAATTTATTTATTGTTAGCATTAAAACAAAACAAAAACAGTATTCGGTATACTTTTTAAGGTCTTATGCGCGTAAAACCTAAACCTAAAGTCTGTTATTTATTTTTCATTATAAAATCTCATATTTATTTTGGCTTTAATCTTCTACGAGTTATCGTTGACGAATAAACATTAATAGATAGTTGTAAATGTATCTTCAAAAGCACTTGGGTGAAGGTGCGGCGTGCGCGGCGCCATCTCGCGATAAAGCTCGCGCGCTCGCTGAGTGAGCCCCGATACCGCTGACGAGTCAATCGCCAACACGCCCACGCATCCTTAAAGCCTAACGATGCCGGCGACGATCCCATTTTGTACTATCAAACTAATTTGTAACAAGTTAAACTGAATCTACAATAAGCTTCCGCTAGTATACTCGATTGAATAAAAGACTACAACGAAAAGATTTTTTTACAAACCAATAGCAAGGTATGGTTGCACATACATGCTACCTGATGTTAAGTAGTCGCTGCAGCCCAAGGATCTTATTTTATCTGAGATCGTACTCGTATGTGGATTCGTTGTTACTCCTGAGGACTAAGTCCGTCTCCTTCTTATCTTAGCGTAGACTGTCTGAATTAATAATAACAATGAATTTCAATCTGATACACGCCGACGACTCTTTCGATACCACTTTTGACATGGACTTAGCTACTGTTTTCGATTACCAGCGACTTAGTTTACCAATGCTTTGTTGACAATTTTACAGGAAATTATCAATGGAAGATTTTGGGAGATAAAATAATATGTCCTTAAAGTTAGTAGTACACAATGTTTCTAAAGTACTGTCGTGTGACACTAATTTTAAATTTTATGATTATTTTAGCACTCAAATAATATGAAAGCTATAAAAGTGCATAGATACTCGTATTTCTCGTAATGCATTAAAGTGAGCACCGCAAACCGGATCCAAATAATGAACCACCTCTTGTGATATTCCTGTTTTATGCACATAAAAGAGAAACACAAGCGCGATTACATGTAAAATGCGCTTATGGGCGAAGTAAAGGAGCCGCCTGTGCGAGCGTAGAGCCATAATGTAGAGTCTATGTACTACGCCTCGCGGCTATCTGCCACTTGCAGCACTAGCTCGTACCACCACTTACTCGTGCCGAATCACAATCGATTGTTCTTATTAATGATACTAAAGTGCCACATTCCTAGCGACCATGAACCTCAAAAGAAGTGCCGGTTTTTTAATGTTAAGAAATTATTACATATTGACGTGTATAAAGTCTGTGAGAACTGTATTGTATTTTTTTAACATTTTATAATAACATGCAGGCCACCTAATGTACTTAACATTGTAACAGGCCACCTAATGTACTTATCACTGCTGCCTGTGGACATCTACATCCAATCTTAAATAGGACCAAAGGTTTGAGGTTTTACATGAATATGTTGTTACTCGTGAAAACTAAGTTGCAACGTCTCCTACTCTGCCAGCGTAACAGTGCGAGTAAACATATTTTACGACATATATATAGCTTCAGCAGTGTTGCTGCCGTTGGCAAGGCTCCGACATAAGGCCATCATCAACATCAAATACCATGTAATATACCATCATCAAATTACTTACAAAAGTACCTTCTCAAGAACTCATAACGTAGCGAGTATACTTAATCCCCTTTGCTTTGCTATACGGTGACACTTGTAGCTTTATAGTTGCATGCAAGGATTGACTATCTTCTACTTAAATAATAAAAATTCTAATGAAAGACATGAATATTTCACATCTTAGCGATAGCAAACGTATCTACTCAGATTCAATTATTGAAAAGCGACGGTAAAACGTCGTGTGGTAATAACGCCCGAGCAAGGCACAATTATCCCGTCACAGGTCCGAGATCAATCAAACCATATCACGTTATGTGGGTCATTAATTACTGTAAACAGTAATTACTTTAATTATTCCTGACAGTCTTTGTGTAAAGTCGTGAAACCGTTGCACGCCTTCGAAGGTCGATGTGGATGTTATTATGTTAGACGACGCGACGCGAAAGGTGATATGGCGCTACCAACAAAAGGACGTTGATAGAATTACGATATTACTTGTGACATGACGTGACACTCATCGTTACGCAAAATGTGTAATGTAGATTGATTAAAATTGAATAACGACTTCACAGTGGGTGTTTTTGAAAGTATTGTTAAGTTACAAACAAAGGAAATATGAAATCATGTTATCAAACGATGATATAGCGGTTGCAAAATTTTTTATTTGCTGTAGGTATGTACATTAGATCTGACGCTGCATGGATGCGCGGTCGTAGTTGGTTTGCCATGCAGATGGGCGGTAATCTCACCCACCACTGCGATTTTTGCCTAAAGAGTATCCGGAATAAACGCGAGACCAATAACGACAGCAGCACCGGGCGTTTAAGCGGTTAAGCTATTTCTTCGCAACGGCGCGGCGGCGCACGGTTAATTAATCAACCCATTATGGCCCCATTACTGGGCACTAGTCTAGTTCTCGAAGATGAGTAGGGTGGTTTGGCGCAAGTGAACATGTACTTTTTGAAGTACTGAAAAACCTTAGAGTGGATAAAAAAAATTATGTCGAAAACTACAGAAAACTGTAATGTCATTTTAAGAAAATAGTGATTTATCTTTCGTTCTTCATTACAATATGTTATAATTAATTAAAAACTTTTATTAGAATGTTTAATTTTGTTTTGGTTAATGTGAGGTAATTTGGTCTTTCATATTTGTAAAGCGAGGAAAAAGGTGTTTATGATCTTTGATACTGCCGGTTTGCGGCATAGAGACGTATAAGTGTCAGTTTAGCCATAGTAAAGAGACATATAGTATGTTAATTCTTTTTTTAAAGAACTACCGAGAAATTTGATGACATTTAGATACATTTTACTGCAAAACCGGACAATTATAGTTATAATATATTTATCAGGAATTCGTGTTGTCTTTTATAATGATATATGTATGTTCAATGATATGAGTAACCAGCAAAAACATGACTTGATGAGCTTATGTGTTGGCGATATTTTAAGGAAAAAGAGTAACAAATAAGAAAGTTCGAAGGTCTGATATGGAGCCGTTTCTAAGTCGTTGACCCTTTCAAGAACATATCGTAATATGAAAATAATTGTTCCAGATCGTAATCTGGAACAATTATTTTCATAGAAAAACGACAGAAAGTCTGTAGATAACATGCGTCTCCTAGACATTCTATGAAGTTAATTTACCGTTCGCCTATTAACTGTGGTGCTGCGGTGCGAGTGCAAGAGCTGTCAAAGGCAACCCCGTCAGGTGATGTCTGGGTCCGTGACT
>DWKW01001679.1:0-12210 GCA_018250115.1 Doberes anticus | reverse complement strand
CCCAGCGGAGTAGAAATTTATATCACGAATTCAGATTTCCGTTAATGGGATACTAGAGTGGAGCTATTAGTGTAAAACATTATTTGTTTTGTTTATTGTTATTCAGGACGGTCGAACGTTTAAAATAAGTTTCAAATTAGCGATATATTTTCAAAAATTGTACGATAATTAGTAAAGTTAAAGTTACTAAAGTATGTATCGTACCCCTATGGGTATTTATTGAAATACCCATTTTTTAATATTTTTTTTAATTCTCGATCCACATGGACGTATTAGCGGACATCATCTAGTAAGCAATAAACAGTCACGTGCCCTCGGTTTTAGGCAATAATATCACTGATATTATAGATGATATCAGTAGTATTCAGGTATATGTAAAACATGCGACATGACATAATAAGCGAATGTTGATACCTGTTGGAATAATTACTTATGCCATTCACCATAATCATCAACCCATTACTGTCCCACAACTGGGCACGAGACTCCTCTCCGAGATGAGGTTTAGGGGATAGTCTACTACGATGGCCAGGTACAGATTGGCGCACTTCACATGCCCATGAGAACATTATGGTGAACTCTCATTCACCATCATCATCAACCCATTACTGTCCCTCTGCTGGGCACGGAATTACTCTCAGAGGTGTGAACGTTCAGGCCATAGTCCACCACCAGGTGCGGATTGGCGATTGACTTCACATACCTTTCAGAACATTATGGAGACGCGCAGGTTTTCCTTCGTCGTTTAAGCGCGTGGTAGTTAACTTCTGATACCATCAATCCATTAACCATTATCGCAATGTAAGCAACATTGATTTTATTCGCCCTTGCGGTTCAAGCTTCACAAAGTTGCGTTTGTTTGACGTTAAACACGGGAACTTTAAGTTAATCATTATTGCCTGCTTCACACTGTTAAAACTGTTGTAAACTAACTTACTTCATAGTGCAAACGTGAAAGTTAATTAGCGTGATGATTTGATGCCCCAGGCCGGCGCCACGGCTCCACCTATTTCTGCCGTAAGGCAGCAGTGTGAGAACTGCTGTGTTTTGGTTTCGAAGTGTATAGTTAGGTAGAAGACCCAGGACAGGAGGAGGCATTCCAACTTAGTCCTCTGGAGTAGCAAAGCCTCCACATATTATCTCACAGATATGACTTCTGTCCTAGTTGAGGTTTGATGTGGATATCCATGGGCTGCAGTGACCATTTAACATCAGGCGGCGTGCATGCTTGTTGGCTATTCCGTATTAATAAAAACAAATGTAAACCTTTTCATTTACGTTTTTACCTAGTATGCAACGAAACCTTCGGTCGTGAGTGACCGTTATAGCCTCCCGTATCATGACCGTTCGTTTAACGTATAAGGCGAATACTATGATGGCCCCTATTAACGCATGTATTTCTAAAAATCGCTATACTAAAAATCCCATTAAAAAGATATGTATTCTGGCAGTGACCTCATCATTATTTGTTAATTCATTCAGTGCCACCGTTATTAATAGTATTTCATACTGAAATCTGCCTAGAATTTTTTTATAAACGAATTGTTTTACGATTAATTAATTTTCAAACTTGCGTGTGTGGAAGGAAGGTACTTGACAGCGATCTTTCGATGCAATTCACGGATAACGGCTAAACACGCCGATTTCTTAGACTAATAACCTGGACTATGACGTCAGGATTCAAATCGACGTTTATTTATAATTTCCAGGGCATCGAGCAACTGAAGAAGGAGCAGGCGCGCTGGGTGCGCAAGTCCCGCTGGAAGAGCATCCAATCGGTCTTCGGCCGCTTCTCAATCTTCTGGTTCTCGCCCTTCACTCAGCCCTCCCCAAAGACTAAGTTAGAGAGCTATCTGTACAGCGTCTGAATCGACTCACGGGGATCACTCACCGCCAGGCGACGTTCCGTCGTGTCGACGGGACGCGGACACGTTCATTCATTGTAAATGAACGGTCGCGCCCGGTGTCTGCTAGCGACACGAGTACGTGGAATGATCTAGAATGTTCTCGAGTATTCGTCGGACGGAGGTTGGTTAGTGAGCTTTTTCGTGTTGTTTTTTTTTACAAAGAAATCGAACTTTGCCGTATTCGTGGATACAGCGAATTGCAACTAAGAATGGAAGAGGATTTTGAGACAGATTCGATTCCGGTCAGTTAATATGCGAAAACTTACTGCGATCGTCGAAACACAGCCTGCGATTAAAGGTTCGATTTCTGTTACATGAAATCGTTCATTTGAAACGAAAAAGTGAACGTTATCCAATTTTTTTTTTAATGATGTCTCCGTTCTACGTACTTGTGGGATTTGCACTTGTAAGACTTTGGCCATGTACGAACTTTAGATATTAAGAGTCGCGTACGCACGGTCACTTTTTATGCATTTCTCTCCTATATAAGGCGTTGTCAGAGAGTTCATAGCGCATCTAAGCTATTTATTCTGTTCTGAAATTGATGCTAATGTTTCGACAACAGAAACCATACGTTTGCATTTATTTATAGTTTATGCAAGATAAAGATAAGTAAAGGAGATATGAGACGCCACAAAGACACTGCTTATTTATTTGAGGAATTTCATCCCGCAGACCTGCGTAGATAAGCTTGTACTTTATGATTAAAAATAATAATTATTAGGTTTATTATTATTATTAAAAGACGGTATTTTATTTTAACATGCCATAGTGAAATCAACTTTGGCTACATAAAGTTAATCAAAGTTCATTAATTGATGTATTTCATATGTATTCCTTGAAACATCACATTAGAATACTCGCTCTGACAGCGCCTTAACAAAATCGCTAGTAGATTAAGAGTGGTCCTCGTTAAAAGTTAACATAGTCTTAGACGTGCCGTTACACACGTACAGCCCGTAGTACTCATTAGTGTAGCGAACGAATCAAACATTATCATTCAATTTAAGCAATACTTTCTTCTTAAATTAATGTGCTTCTCGTGTGTCGCGAACGGTCATCCAAATATCAATTTTGTCGCAGTAAAATAGTGTATTTTCGTAGACGAAAGCGTTTGTAGGCGAAATTAATTTGTAAGGCGACGTTATAGGCTATCTTATATGTATAGGCTTCGTGTTTCCTGTAGTGTGATGTCACGTTTTGACGTTTCATTACTTTTATTTATTTACGCCACGTGAATAAAATGTATGCTATAAAGTTTATTATGCGAGCACGTATTTAACCGAGATATCGATATTGGATTTCGATTTATGGATATGCTTAATTACGATTTATCAACTTGTACGATGTAAAGTTTTTTGAATTTTGAATATGTACTTTTACCCGTGTACTAACTGCACGTTTGTAATCGATTATTGCTTTTTTTAAATTGACGAATTGGGGCCATCACTCGCTTGTTGCATAAACGGCGCATCTCCTTAAATTAATCATTCGAATAGTGTAAACAGAACAAGGTCGTCGTCAGATGACGATCTGTACTCGTTATTGTAATAAGGACTTTATGCATCTATCTTAAGATCCTTATTCGAATGATGTTTCTTTTCCGGGGATTGCGATTTGTATAAGATCGAATAAATCGATGAGTGAGATTGGCTCTTTTTCTTAGTGAAATGTAAGTTATTAAAGATCACAACTTGAACTCATTAAGTATTATCTATTTCAAGGTCACTCACAATTTTTAATGATTAGTAATAACGATGCGTAAATACATATTAAAATAATGTCATGTTTAAAATAGTAATCTTTTTGAGTGTTTCACGGTGTTGAGTGTTTCCAATGGATTCCGTAAAAATTACGATTAAACCAATAAATAACAAAGAACGCTTCACACTCATGGCTACACACTAGGCACCTCTGTGTCGTGGGTGCAACATCCACACACCGAAACAAGAACACAAACATGCAAACCATAAAAAGAAATTTGAATTCATCGTTCAGATTACTGCCCCGCTGGGAACCGAACCCAGGAACCCTTGAACGTCAGACCGGCATGTTGACCACTGTCTGTAATTCCGATAATCAGTTGAATCGCTGAGGTCTATCTAAGCTAAACATCTCAACATCACCAGTACCTTGAATCGCTATTAACTGTCGCTTATTCGTAGGCTATTGGTGTTTTAGCTTATTCACGTGGTATGAATACACAAGATGGAACAATACGATGATCTATTAGTTATTATTTATTATGTACTCGTACGTATCGTTGCTTAGGAACCAAACAGTTGCATTTATTTTATTGTTACGTCATCGTTCGCGAACTTTGTTCACTGCTATTGCGCTGTCAGTATTTTCAATCATTAGTTAATATTGAAAATGAGTTACATAAGATATATTACAGAGCGTACGATAGTGCTCGTTGCCGCTTGATAAGAGGCGTTGAGATGGCAACGATGGAAGAAAATATATTCGTCTTCGGCGTGGCGTAGTATCCAACGCATTTTTTAAAAAGTTTTGGTAAACAATAATTTAAAATGTATGTATTTTAACTCAATATAAATCACAATTACGGAGGCAATCGGTATCGCATATTGATCACATCTTACGGTACGTTACGATAACGCCCAATAATTAATCAAGAACTAAACTGAAAACGTTGGACCGAATTACAGTGAAGCTATTGAACCTGTATTTACAGAGGATTACCACAATCCGTATAGTCGCTAGTTTCACATATAAACACAGCCAATACATTATACCTAATAATGGCTCCGTTTGTATTGAAGAAATGAAAATTTTAAAAACAAGCTCCACGATCGGTTTTATCCGGTTGAAAAGTGTTAAACACGAGCTTCCTATATCATTACTTAGTGACCCGAAGTACTGACAGCGCAATATTCCACTTGCTATACGTTTTATTTGCCAAACATTTGAAGTATGACGTATTGTACAGTATGAAGTCTTGTCAATAAACGCGCCAATGAATCTTGACGTAGTGCCAAGTATTGATGGAATGATTCCGTCGATCTGAATTTGGCCAGCGTGGTGGACTATGGCGTAACTCCTCAGGAAGTTAACATAGTTTATATAGGATTCCTCGGTGTCTAACGAATTGAGTGTCATTTGATATCTAAAGCAAATTGACATTCTTTAAATTAAGGAGTAATAGACGAGCATGCTGGCCAACTGATGTTCGTGGCCATTACAGCCCACGGATATTCATACACAACATATAACTGTACGGCAGAAATTGTTTGGTAATTACGACGTGTGGATTATTTTTATTGTTTATTAAGTACAATGAACTCTCATATGACATAAAAAGTGATGAAATATATGAATGAAAGAATCACGGCAGCCTCCATACCTTGATTCGTATTAGGGACGTTCAATTGTCTGTGTTAGACAATATTGCCTAAAAAATTTATATGTATAAAATATATTTAAACTTTTTTATTTTATTTAGTGTTTTAAAAATTGAAAATCATCGTCTAAAGTCGTTAATTTGGTATCAAGGACCAACTTTAACTTTTATAATATTTATTTCCTGTTCGAACTGTGCCGTGATTCTTTGAAATTAAGTATCGTACGGGAGTTCTTTCTGCGTTGTCTTAATGTAATACTGATAAGTTTGATCTTCAACGTCTTCGTCTCTCACGGTGAGATCATGGGCACATAGCTATAGCTATGATACGCATCACTTTGCATTGTGATTTTATTAATGAATTTATGAATTTTATTAATTTGTGATTTTATTAATGAATGATGATTTTATTTGAATGTCTTCACTCAGTAATAAGCATTTGTCGCCGGAAAGTAAGCAAGTCTTGAATTAAGTACTTCCGAAAATATGCCAGCTAAAAGATGTTTGAATATGGAATGTGGAATTATTTTGGTGTAGTTTGGATAGATCTCACGGAAAGAGTGGGGCGTGTTCAGTCATACCTAATCCATAATTCCATATAATGGGTAAACCAAGTTACCAAATGGTACAAAAACAGGAGTTAAAATTTTAACTTATAACTGAGTGAGGGCCTCACAGTGAATATTTTATCAGTCTTAAATTTATGATGCTAGCTAGTAAGATTGTGGGTAGGAGTTCATTAATTTTGTATAATTATTTACTGAAATTGACACCGGTGAGTCAGTGTACCGGTGCCGGTGCACCAGTGTATAGTTTTAAAATTGGGGGCTAAAAAAATCTATGTCTAAATAAAATATATAAATTATACAAATTATATATTTCAGTATGAGATACGACCTATTTACGACGGTGGCACATTAGAAATTTTTTCGGTATTTTTAATAAGGGGTTTTTCAAAGGGGTAAATCGTGAACATCTTAAAATATATTATTGTGGTAGCGTATACAAATTTGGCACAAAACTTAGATTTAGTTCAAAATGGTCAAATCGGACCCAAAGTTACGAAATTATGGTTAAAAACCCAGAGTACGGTTAACAAAAATTTTATTTTTTTTAAATATAAATTCACAAAATATACTTAACGGTTTTGATGAGACTTACTTAATTAGTTATTAAATATCTTTGTATTGGCTACGGATTCAATACGAATAATATGTGATTATAAACGTTTGAAGCGATATGTACACACACACAATTTCGTAGTCAATGTCGTAGTTTAGGGACCATAGAAAATCACAGGATTGAAACAGTTTTTGTTGGCATTGATTAATTAATCTTATTTTGTTGAAACGATAAAAAAATATTGTGCTTTTTCGTTTCATTTTAGTCTACCGTAATTTATCATCAGTTATTAATTAAACGTTAAGATTGGATATGAATTGGGATCTCTTGTATGTGATTATATTTTATAACGACTTAGGATATGTTTTTTTCGTGGTTCAGTTCTATGGTATTTACGATTTATTTGAAGCCGTCTGATTGTTTTCTATCAGCAATGTGTGAGAAGCACTAAGTAAGTATGTACATGCATTGTCGTAGTACTGATATAACCAGGATATTGATGTAACAACTAGATTTCCAAAAAAACATTTTAATTTGTGACTGACGTTAACGTTAACGTCAATCCATACTTGGCCAGCGTGAAGGACTATGGTCTAAACAATTCCATCTCTGAAAGGAGACCCGAGGCCAGCAGTCGGACAATAATGGGTTAAAGATGATATGCTTTTAACCTGTGAACTATACAAGCAAAGAAACAGCAACCATTAAGCAAATTAAAAAAAAAAGATAATGTATGTACTATTAATTCTAATTATTATTAGGTCTGAATTATAAAAAAGTATCCTCATACATATAGAAATTTTCTACAGTACAGATAAATACAGTTTCATCAAAATCCATAATTGCGTAGTCGCGAGCACAAGCTAGTCCGTATAATATAAAAATGAATGTTTGTATGTCTGAACTCTATGTACTCCTAAACCATCATCCATTGATTCGATTACGTTGAAACTTTGGTGAGGTATTGTACGCTCGCCCGGTACGGTTTCTGGCATAGTACTACCGATGTACAATAGATGGCGCGCAAATCGTTGCAACAAATCGATGCATATCATATAATTTAGCGGAAGTCCGTTAGTTTTGCAGTGAATGAAGAATTTGAAGAACACTCGAATGAAGTCGCGGGCAACAACTAGTCTTGTATTTATATAACCTAAGAGGTGCAGAAGTTATTTAAAACCCAGATGGGCTAGAGTGCGTATTCAATTATTTTTTAGATACCCTGGTTCTATCTAGGTTCCTACGTTTAAAACTGTCGCAAATATACTATCGGTTTTGTAGGGCGACGGCGGGATTTTTTTTTCTTATTAATTTTGACGACAAAGTTAGTCGTACAAAGCATGCACATTTTTACGTAATTTGCGTAAATGTAAAGTTGCAATCTAACACACATTCTATCGGCATAACTACACAAATATTCCGTAATAGAAAATATTCTCTATCGCTTTTTTCTAATCGCTATTTTATGATCGAGTCTAATGTAGATATGTTTTATGTAAGTTTAATAGTTCGATGCTAGGATTATGTGGGGAAATACATGTGTGGAAACAAAACGACCAGTAGGTATCGTAAGGTTATTGGTTATTAATAAAACCGTAGTAGCAACCACGCGGTACAGTTCCAACCTGAAGATGAATCCGATTTGCATAGAAAAATGCAGACCTGTTTTGTACTGACAAAACTGACAGTATAAAAAATTTCGTACTGTCGTGGACGTACCATATAAACAATTGAGTATTGTTAACTATGCTTTTGTTGCTGCCCTTTCCCGCTCATACGATTCGTACTCTGAAGATGCGCCGGGCACTGGAGGTTTTGGGAAATTGTTAAACTAAAAACAGCATATGATTTTCACACGCCACTAAAACAGTATACGACGCGTTGACTCATCTTTTAGGTAATACTGTACCATTTCATCTAGACTCGCTGAAATACATATATGTTATAGTATAATTAAGAAAGTATTCACTGGCTCTAAATAGATCGTCTATAGTATAGTATATGCAATATTTGAAATTATTAAAATTAAATATTTTTGGAGCGTACGGACCGTAGTTGGTAGTTTATAAGAACGCACACGTAGGTCATGTACAAATCGTTTTACATCAAGTAAGCGCTACCGTCTGTGTGACCCGGACACGTTTTATTCACAGCTTGTGTGCGTTCGTTTTTATGATCTAAAGGTATAGAACAACAAGTAAATGTTTCTCTATAATCCTATAAATTAGATGGTAAGGAACAGCGCGATGTATAGAAATTTCCAGATAAATTAGTGTTATTTTTGCTAGGAAGTAGAACATCATCGTAACGGTACGTTGTCGTGTGCCGTAGAAGTTAAATGTCGCCGTTAGTTTTGGGAACATAATGGCTTCACTAAATCGTATCTTGTGATTTTGGGTGTATAGTCTCAGCGTTCGTAGCGTTATTGTTCATATAACTTTTCTCGTTTAGTGACTTATATAATCAGAACGTCAGAGTTTAAAGCATAGCGGTAATACTAGTAATTGAAGATATATAAATAAATGTAGTAATAAATTCATGTATTCATTAAAATCTAAATAATCTAGAACTCTAGATGGTAGATTCCTGTTCAACAACAATTAGTCGAACGAATGTTCATTAAAGTTTTCCTCTTTTTAAACATCAATTTAAACATATTCATATTTATAACACAATACATAACGGATTCTCCGAAGTTGGATAACAGCATACTTGGCTTACAACTTCGTAAATTCAATTAGGTTAAGGTTTTAACACATTCACGTGTCACAAAACGATTTGTTTAAAACGTTATATGTACGATGTTTTAACACAAATGTAGTGACACATTCGGCTACACTGTATAAGTCTAAATTGATACAACTTTCAAAGTAGTAGCAATGTTGATTGTTATCGATTTTTGGGGCTACACATATAAGTGAAATACAAAATTTCATTTTGTGATTTATTTTTGAGGCATTACTTCATGACCTTGTACCGGTTTAAGTGATCTTCATAACCAATAATTAACACAATACGATTTACTACTGTTATATGGAACTACTGTACAATATTATTTATGTTATTTTAATTTAACTCTAAAGGTTTTTCGATCAACTGTTTCTGTGAGCTAGAATCGATTGACATTAAATCAGAAGGAAATCTCGTAATACAACCCTGTTTAAGAAATAAACTAAGACCTACTCAAACTCATTCCTTTAATAATGTGTGTCTTTTTAAAAATAGCTTACGTTTAAACGGTAGGTAGAGAGGTCCCGTTTATGTGAATCGATTCTAATCATTTCTATATACTATGGGCCTAACATTTATTCCAAGTACACTGTTATCATAATGTACTGCCGAACAAAAATGTAATGCTAGTTCTAACAGATAAAAACATTCTTAAGTTATTTAAAACGAAACTGTGCTTGTATGTAGCTCAAAGGCAGAGAGCAAAAATTACCGACATCCTAAATAAACATAAATCAAGTCTTCAGAACAATTTTATAATTGTTTTCAACAATTTCTAAGCAACTTCCTTTGAGCTCCCGATACAGACGGTTTAATGTATATTTAAGTAAGCGTAAATGTTATTTTCGAAAACCTGTCACAATTTCAAGCAAAATGCCTACGAACATAAGTTTAGTTGTGTGATTGTGTTGATTAATTTTAAGAACCGAGTTAGAATTACACTCTCGTCTGAGATTCCAATACTGTCGGTTAAGCGTAAATAGTGATGGAATGAAACATGCTACATGCAATGTCCTGCCTTGCTAGATAAATCTTGCTAGTCAGAGGCGATGTAAGCGTAGTAATATAACGCGACGGTGTGTTAAATAGTTTTATAAATACCTTCAACAAAACAGTTTAAGGCACATAAAAACTGTGCCAACAAAGAACGCCATCAGCCCGCACTCAATATCTCGTATGTCAGTATGATCTGAACTCCTACCTGTACATTGCCATATACAGTAAAAAATGTTATGATTGTTAAATAATATACAATATAATAATTAAAAATAGATAACTATATAAATATAGCAAAGCTCACCCAGCACCCAAGCAATAGTGCGGGTCGCCAACGGTAAGGTATATTGATTTGAAATTACACATCGATAGTTTCGGCGAGAGTGTGCTTCTAACTTAATGAGGTTGGGTATTAAATTATTTATTTATTGGCTTAGGTTACATTACGTTCGATGATTGTGGAAACTAAAAGTGTTTTTTTTTTTATAAAACCATCATGAAACAAAAATTGCAACAGAACAGATTATGTCTTGAGATAAATGAAAGGATGTTTCACAATAATATTGCAATGCTGATATCAAATCGGAATAAATAATTTTGCGAATACCACATTCAAAAATGTGCTTCGTCTGACATAGAGTACCTATTTCGCGTCAACTTTTGTAAAATTGTGGCGTATTTGTCATTAGTGCGTGAATTGGGTATAATTTTGAAGGTAACGTGTACTCAATGGTAACTTAACATGCAAAATACTTTAACCTTTTATCGCTAGCCCCAAAACTAGATTTAATAATAAGTTTCAAATTCACAACGAACGTTTACTGTCCAGACACAGTAACTAGTTGAATATTATGAAACTTATTTTCGTCGACAGTGATGCGACAAAGTCATAGTAAGTAGGTATACTTACGACAATTTTGATACGCACATAACATTATTTCATCAAAATATAGACATGATTATATTATGTGGACATCGATAATAAAATTGTCGTTTACGTTGAAAAAAGGTATTTAATTTATTTCATTTGAATCGTACTAGGGTATATTAGTGCTTATAAAATAGTACCGCACACAGTGGTAAGTTGGCATATTGCAGTTAAGCGCTGACTGAGCATGCGCACATGATTTACCCTTACTAAACGCTTAAGCCGAATAAATGAAATCGTTTCATGGACAGGATTAATCATACAATTTTTTCTCATGAATAAGTACTCTCATGCTTCCTCTCTTTGGTCGAACTTCGACCGCAAACGATTCTACCACTTAAAAATCTATGTTAGACGAAGCACTTCTTAAACAGTGTTAAAAGCAGTTGAAGTTCAATAAATTTCTTCATGTATTCGGGCCTAATTTCCTTTTTCTCAAGTGTACGTATAATTTATATTTATCTTAATTTATGTAAGTTACGTGCTATATCAGAATCTATCAGTATTGTGCAATAAACTGTTCTTTTAAAGAAATTGTTTTATTTATCCCTAACCTACCAATTATTTTTACAGATCCCATTGTACATTTTAAGTTTGCAAAATTTTCTTTTTTACGTTTTAAAGCTAGGTTATACCAGCATTAAGCATGTCATATGTTCTGTATTTCACAGGATCCATAGAGGTGAAAAATTTCATAGAAGACAGGAATAGATAGGTACCTAACCTATATTTTCTTTTTTTCACAATACCTTTTACCGTATTTCTTTAAAATGAATTGTTTATTACTTTAAACGTCTGGAATAAAAATAATACCAAGGTTCATGGTATTGCCAAATTTTAGTTTTTTATTCCGTTAAGAAAACTGAATTTAATTTTTGAGTATTCCAATGTATGTAGGTATAAGAATAAAGTGAATTAAACAATAAAACTAATTTGTTAAGTTTGCAACAATATAACTAAATCACTATGTTATTCTACACATTTGAAGGACTATCATTGGTAGGTACCTACTTTCTATTTAACGGTGATTGTAACAGAATATACTTATCTACAAAGTCGCGGACTCTACCTTGGCGGTTTGTGATTAGCGCTAACCCACTGATTTCCAAAATGATCTATATCGATCCCTAGGTCGACTGTAACCTGTAAGTGCTCTAGGAATTTAG
>DWKW01001678.1:0-12214 GCA_018250115.1 Doberes anticus | reverse complement strand
GCACGAGTAACCCAGCGATAATGGGTTTAAGTTTAATTTTTTAATTAAGTTTAATAGTCCACCACGCTAGCCAAGTGCGGGTTGGCGGACTTCACATGCCTTTGAGAACATTATGGTGTACCCTCAGGAATGCAGATTGCCTCACGATGTTTATATATATTTTTTATAATCATCATCTTATGCCCAACAAATTGAAATCCCAGCGCTATGCTATTATGTGTAAATTAGAAATTCTTCCTTCTTTTCTATTCTAATTTTAGAAATCTTTCTCTCTTTTACGGTGAAGAAAAACTGACGTCATGACGACATAACACTGAATGAAAATTGAGAGTTTTCGTTAGCTTAATCCCTTCACAAATCTGACAGGAGACAGGGGGATAGCAGTGAAACACTGTTAGAGATATTCTAGAGAGATCAACGACAAGTAAGACTATAGGTGACAGCTATGACTTCTTTAGGCTAGGGTGATCAGGAAATATTTTCTTTTATATTTAATACAAAAATATTTTTTCAGAGCGTAAGTGAGGTAGCGCTGGCTATGCCCGTTTCTCCTGGTTGGGAAGAGCCGACCTCCCCCGATGGTCTCTCGTGGCGAAGGCTGCACATGTCCAGAGCGAAGCTGAAGGCAACTGCTACGACGTCGGAGTTACTTTCAGGTAAAAATAAACATTTGGATGTAATCTTAATTGCTTATCCTAAACTTTAGAATTAGCAACGTTTTACGATTTTTAAATTTCAAGTGCGAGACTGAACAAGAACAGTAAAAATTTGAATAATTGAATACCAGTACGGCACATCTGTCAACGTGTCGTTCAGCCATTCAGCCGGAGTGTATGGAGTTTGAATTTTCCATGGAGTAGGTAACCCTACGATAAAATGAACATTGTAGACATCCAAATAAAATAATGTTAACGTTAAGTGATGGAACTTAAACTTATGTACACTAATATTAAACAAACGAAAAGCTATAGTTTGGATGTAGGAAGCAATCTTCCAAATTACTCATACGATTTAAAAAATCTTTCATATGTATTTAGAAGGGACATTAATATGTATAATATGCCTTTAGAATAAAAGTGATTTTCCTGTAGACGAATTTTACAACGTAAGTCGACGAAAACGAACGGCCGATCGGCTTGGTTTCTTTCGAATGCCTTAACTATAGCAGATATACGAGCCTATCAATAGATGGCGCTGCCCGTGAACATTGTAAACGATAAATACATACAAGTTTATTTATTCTCAACCTACGCGGGCGAAATCGAGGGCATTACTTAGTATCCAATAAATAGGTATCCTTTTTATTTGCATTTTAAACTGACAGCAGTTCGTCTTAAATTTTTATTCAATCTTTAACAAACCAAAGTGTGTGGGCTGAGACGGAACCCACTACAATATTTGTGTGATAGAAAGATAGTCCACACGAATAGGCAAAAAGTGATTTATTTTTAATTATTAATAATTACTTGATAGTTCAATGATAAACAAATAATGTAAGATGTAATAGAAAATGATGTAAGATGATGCGAAAATGACAGGATATTAGACTTAATTAGCGCACTGACTCCAATGCATCGAAGCAGCGTAAACTGCTGATGCTACAAAATGTACGGACGTAGCCCGTACACCCAGGCTCTGACTTAAAAGCTTGGTCAAAAACTTGAACAAAAATGGAAATCTAAAACAACATGATCTTAAACATCTCAAAATGATTGTTTGCGACGCTTAGTAAAACCAAAATGAAATAGCAATGTTAATATTCGATTCTTGCGTACGCGTCGTTGCTTTTGCGTTTTTTATTGAATGTGCACTATTGGTACTGGTACACGCTGATACTAGTACTTTCTGTAGTAGTAGTGCTGACACTAGTACGCTTTAGTAAGTAGTACCTAGTATACTTTCAAGAGCAAAAATATAATGTCTTGAAAGCGTATTCAATTTATGCGTAATACTCTAGTGTAGTTTCTGCCTCATCGGGTTATAAGGAAATGTGCACATAGTAGTGTTTGCTATTAGTACCTAAAATTTCATTCTCGTATGCGTAGTTAGATTTTTTTTAACGTTTCACACTCACATCCCCAGAAATCCTAGTTCCTGTGACCCACGAAAAACACAGAGACAAGCACACAAACACCCAGATCTGGTACAGAAATTTAAATACATCATACAAATTCCTGCCCCTCTGGGAATCGAATCAAGGACCCTACGAACGGCAGACCAGCATGTTTACTACTGCGGCATATGGGTCGTCGCGTATACTCGAATCCTTGAGGCCACTATGCGTACCGGCATAGTATACTTTCAATAAGTGTGCCGCTGTATATAAGCTGTAGATGAGTAGGTAATCAAAGGAAGAGATCCGTTTAATTGACATGCATAGGTACTTAAGGAAGGTATGACGGCGCATACTACAGAGAGATACAACTGTAGGTATCATGAATAACTCATGATACTTGATATAATCTTTATCGTTGTATTATTGGTACTTAATATTAACCCTTCCTTGTCTATACATTGACAACTTTTTCCATTAGTTTGTTCATAGTCAATTTCCGTTAGGTAAAATCATGTCGCAATAAAGGAATACAGGAATAAAGAATAAACCTACGAAGGCTTCTATTTATTTATCTTATATTTTAAATTGTTACAGCAAATTAGCACGCTGACCACTTGATTATGAGAGATTATTACAGCCTATGGACATCCACATGCAACCTCAAATAGGCCCGTAATCCTATCTAACGTCGTACGTGGTTGCGTTTATACCCCCATGATTAAGTTGGAAGGCCTCCTGTCAAGTGTAAGTTGTCTAATCACACCTTTCAAACCGTACCACCGTAGAGCTATTACTGCTGCGTTACGGTAGATACATAGTCATAGCCAAATCGTGTGTGTATATCTTATATCATAGCATAGATATGTGCAAGATTAAAAGAATATGTTAGGTCTTGTCTTCTATCTTCATTTACAGTAATAAGTAAAATCAATTTGCGTGTGGCCTTAAAAATATTTTAAATTAATACGAAAAATTCAGACAGACTGGCAAGTGGATTGAAAAAAAAAACGTATGTTTAAAATGTGACTAAATTTAATTTGTTTTGAAGTGTGAAAACCGCAACATATTTTACAGACAAATTATATAATAACATGATAAATACAGTATTATATCATAGTATCCGGCGACAACTGGGAAAATAATCACTACTAAAATATAATTGGTAATAACTTGTGCCATTCCGTATGTTTCGATAGCGAGAGAGGATCAGATAGAGAGAGAGAGAGAGAGAGTATGTCACTTATAATAGGCAATTTATTTGATTTTGCATTGCAATAGTAATAATAAAAAGTAGTTACGACAATAATTAATTCCACAAATAAAATAAATAACGATTTACAGTCACAGCCCCACAGTAGGATGCTCTGTGTCGTGGGTGCCGTGAAAGCACACGGAGACAAAAACGCCCAGACCAAGAATGGTAATTTAAATTAATTCAAACTTCTGCTCCGCTAGGAAACGAACCTAGAGCCTTTCGAACGGCAGACCGTCATGTTGAATAATGTGCCCTGTGAAAAATTCCTTCATTGAAAAAAGATGCCGCGATTGAAAATTGGAACGATCTTTATTCACCAGTTAGCCATAAAGGAAACCATCGTGAGGAAACCTGCACGCCTGCGAGTTCTACACAATGTTCTCAAGAAGGCATGTAAAGTCCGTCCATCCGCACTTGACCAGCGTGGTGGACTATGGCCTAAACCTTCTTACCTTTAAACCTTTAAGAGGAGACCTGTGCACGGTAGAGGACAATAATTTATTACCTACATGATAATCTTCCTGAAGAAAATCAACAACTGTGTTGTAAATTAAATACAATATAAAATGGCACAAGTTTACTCCTTGTCGATAGACATAGCTTTTAAATATTGTTACTGCTTATTTATTGGAGATACGCCATAGTGACAAAGTTGTATCGGAGTTATTAACAGTTCGATCTTATAGCAAATAAGTTTCGTCCATTGATTACGTTAATACAAACATTTGATTACGAAAACCAACCAATTTTTCAACACGCGTTAACATTTTCGTGAAAATAATATTAAGTGAATTAAATAATAATGTTAGTAAATCACATATCTGGCAACTTTTACAATAATACAAATCACCGTAGGTCCAAAGCTATTTTATCAAAATATATAGGTATTTTAAAATTATACACTCAACTGTACAAAAAAAAATGTATATAAAAAAGATTTAAAAATGTCATTGGTAATAAATTATCTTGTGACTTAGTCAACATACATAACTAGGTACATACTTAAAATTAAAGTACTTAAAAGTGAAGAGACATAAACAAATATATTCGTAAAAAATATAATCAAACAATTAGGTACAGACGAGAAAAATAAGCAAATACATAATTAACTGAGGTATCTGCTCTTAAAAGAAAGTTGAGCTTACGGCTAATATCTCTATGTAACTTATACAAAAGGGTGATTTATTTATAAATATGGCATCTCCAAACATTCATGGCAAAACTTAACTCTGTTAAAACTAATCGAGTAGAGGCACCTTCCCAAATGTCTTTAGTTCATATTAGATATGTTACGGATCGAGTAATTAAAAAGGACATTATATATAATGCTCGGATGATATTATTAATATAACGTCGTATTGGGCAACATAAATTCAAAGTACGTTATTTAATACAATAGAAGGCCATCAAATTGGCCAGATTAATATGACGGTGGTACATAGATATATTCTAAGCTTATGTAACCAATACAAGGACTGTTCGCTTGGATTAATTACAAAAGGTTAGTTTAAATAAAGTTCAAAATATAAACTAAATTAGGTCCGGCGATACAAAGTAGCTGAATTATGAAAGGTGCAATTTTACTAAGATTATAGTTTTATCACCTACATTATCAATCATATTCCTTGATTGTATTAGCATATTTCCCACGCATTTTGAGCATTTCCAAATTGCGTTGCCATCATAAATAACTCCCTATTAATCACTTTTTCCAATACACATAAATACACAAGTAAATACTACGATCGAATACACATGTGATTGAAAAAAATAGTACATGCACTAGTAAAGTTTTTTTAAATCTACATAAGTTCGGATCAAAGTGCATTCATACAAAAAAATATATTTAAAAGCCATCTAGTGTTTTCAAAAGAACAAGAAAAGAACAAATTGAGATTGCAAAACACAGTAGGCTGCAATATTAATTAATTAATTAATTACAAGAAATAAACATATGTTTAACAACATTTGGATTTTAGTAGCCAAAAAAACGAACACCACTGTTAGTCCTATCTCTATATTTCCTTTATATTACATTTATAATTTTAGCAAATTCATCCATTAACGTCATATTGCCAGTGCATAGTAATCTAGCTCAAATTAGCTTTTTTAACTTTCTCGTAGTGAAAATAGCTATTATTATTAATACACAATTTAATATTAAGCTAAATGCAAGAAAAATTGGCAAGATTAATCATTTCTACTTGCCCTCAGTGCAATTACTACTATCCTTCTTATCTCACTGTAGGTTCAAACAATATTTACATGCTCATGGGTGAGTTTCAATTCCAAGCACAATTTCAATTTCGTAAATTTCTTTAATAATGAGATATAAGGTACATGAAAGACATTAAATTATTACTTGTTGTGCACTTGCTTTGTTTTACAGCGTCGAAGCTTAAAGGTTAAAATAAGTACAGCACTATTCGTCTTATCACGCTATCGTATGGTACAGGGTATATTAACATCAGTCAAAGAAAAGAAAACCTTAAACGTTTATAAGATAAAGCTTGACTTCATATTCATCAACCGACGTATTTGTAAGGCACTATGTATAAGTACATCTAAATGACTATCAAATATTGTTTTAAATTACATAAAAACATTACTTATTAAATAGATATAGCACAAATTACTAGTGACTATAAATGATGGCAATTGTGTCGATTTATTAGATGTTTCGATTTTACGATGATAAGACACGGAATTTCTTGCGATTATATAACGTTCAGTTGTTTTTTGGTACCTGACGATGCTTATAGTTAAATCGAGAGGACGGACTTAACAAGGCTGTTTATCGTTCAATTCTCAATTTGGTAATTGCTTAAATTGATTGATAAGATACAACACATAACTTAACTACTTCATAAGTGAAAATGTACAATACCGGAGCGTGTATTTATTTTCAGTACCTATACCTAAGTAATAGATGTACTTATTTAAAGTAGATGACAATGTCGTAAGTAATAATCCAATGTTGAAGAAATCTATTTGTGCTATTCTTCATGATAATAGTAATATTAAAAACTGCAACAAATCGAGACTAGAAAGTGTATTACAGCGTATCCGAATAAAACGACCTGAAGTTACTACACTGGCGGGTAATGATAAAAGTAACAAATTTGCATCAAAACATATCAAGATCATCTTCTTAATGCGTAAATGTATTAACTTAAGACATGTTTAAAATAAATTACAAGCATATTTCTGTATAAGACTTCTGCCCCAAACGTTTTCGCTGTATATTTGCCAGAAAAAAATCTATCATTTCGGAGCTTCCAAATGATAGACGGAATATAGTAAATTCAAAATTGGACTTGTGACCTCTAAATAGTCGAAATAAATTGATTTTTTCAAAATACTTTTAATGTAAAGTAACCCGGCCCCGATATATTTTATACAGATTTTAAGTCAAACAAGATTAAAGGGTTAAAAAATTTAACTGTGCAAGTCCCCTTAAAATCCAATAATTTGTTTTAAGAAAGCTTTTGTGTGCTGTCGCACAAAAACCTATGCGAACAAACAAATAGACAAAATTAATTTAGGTTTCAAAAATATCTCCAATGTACAGACATAGAATCCTTTACATATTAATTATAATATACAAGTAAGTGATATTGCGCAACAAATACAAACGCATAATTAAACAATAAAGATAAAATTATACATCACAACCCAGGTCGTAACATCCGAAAACGCGTCTGTACGATTAAACCTAACATCTATAAACTAATTCATTTTCTTTAATAATATTAAAAGATATCTATAATATCTTGGATATTCTTCGTTTTCTTAAATTTAATTAGCTTACAATAAATTAATAATAACTAATGAATACTTAGAGCTTTTACGCTTCGAGATAAAGCGACATCGTTACCACTTGAAATGAGCAACTCTTTCTATAAACTTGTGTTCCTAACACTTATAACGATACTTTGTTGAGGCAGTTGTTTCGTTAATAAGCTCTAGGTAAAAAGTCAAAGCTATTCAACCAAAATAAAAATCAGTTTTGTTGTCAAAGTTCTGGTTAACGCCTAAAAATATTAATTGTTTTTTCATGAAAAAACCTCACATTTATGAAAAAGTATTGTCTATGTTTAATATTGTTGTCTTAAAGATTTTTTTCTTTTTTAAAAGGAAATATTATGATTAAAAAAGAAAACGAATAGCTACTAATCTTGTGTTGCCTGGTGGGATAGTTTTTTTACGTCCCGTAGCACTGCGGCGCATTACCGCACTGCTTAAGCACGGTTCCGCTCGATTTTCAGATGTTATTATAAATCACTGACTCTGTTTGATTGGCTTCAATACTATAAATCGTATGTTTGAGTATGCGGGATATTTTTTGTCAACAGAGAAAACAGCGCGCAGCAAGACGGTCTCGTCCAAAGCGGGACGCATGGTCACGTTACCCAATAAAGACAAAGTGTCATTGAGATTTTAAAACCATTCATTGATACGGATATTAGTTGAAAGAGTTTATGTACAATAAAAATATATAATAATGTAATATATTACACACAAAATAATCATTTCCATTTTTATAATAACGATGTCGCTAAACATCCCGTAGCGTTTAGAATGATTGTCATTTTTAATGTACATAAATATTTATAAAATACTTATCATTAGCGTATTTTGGGATGCTCAATAGATGACTGCTCTAAAATTTATAATAATAATTAGGTATGTATATAAAGCAATTTCCTTGGTAAAAATTGTACCTATTGTGCCTTTGAAAAGGTTATAAAAATTTACGATATGGTTAACTGGTAATTTGGTGGTGAGGACTCACACGAGCTCATCATCTATAGTTAGCCTTTTTGTAATAGATAAGGTACACCGTAAATTGTCCTTCAACGTTCGAGAATCATCAGAACCTTTAATGTATGTTTGTGACATGAGTTTCAGTTGATATGTGGTTAGCTCAGTGTGGGCTGGATCTCGTCTATGTGAGGCGCGCACAATCACAGAGCACTGTAGAACGTGTCCATCAGGCTGGTGTCCAGATCGCACTCCAGGAAAATGCTCTCGTTACATTCCTCCTGAAAGATTTATTGTTTTTTTTAAACTTTGTAAACGGCGTAATACAACTCCAGGCTCCTTGTCAATTTAATCATTTAATTAATTCTTGACGAATTCACGTGCACATAATGTTCTTGTTAAAAGTAATTTTAATGCTGCGTAGTAGGTACCTACCGGTCGTAGTACCTATTATGCAAAGATAGTACTTAAACCAGTAGCAGCATCTGAACTTTGAAAGAAGATTATAATGTTATAAGTTTATAATGTAATATCAATATAATGTTTGATGGTGGTAGAGTCTTATGTGGAAGGCTCGCCTGCAGCAGCACCACCGCTGTACATATTTCTGCTGTAAACCAGCAGTGTGGCCACTGCTGTGTTTCGGTTTAAAGGGTGTAGTTAGGCAGAAGATACTGGACCGGAGGCATTCCAACTTAGTCCTCAGGAGTAGCAACGCATCCACATGCTGCCTCAGATAGGACTTCTGGCCTAGTTGACGTTTGATGTGGATGTCCATGGGCTGTAATGTTGACTTAACATCAGGTGGCGTGCATACCCGTTTGTTATTCTGTTAGTATATTTTAAAAAGCCTCGACAGAAGCCCTAATACTTTATGGCAAAATAAAAGGTTTCTGTCTAATGAGTGAAACTAACGAAAAAATTTGGTTTGCTAAGCACGGTAAAAACAAGAAAGATAAACAGAAAAGTTGGTGTTTCGTCATGATAACAATAGACTACACACATCTTTAGTCACAAAATTGTGAGAGCGTGGATGGGAAGTGTTAATGCACTCACCATATAGCCCTGACCTTCTACCCCCAGATTTGTTGTTTGGGTCTCTTCAGCACTCTTTAAATAGTCTAAATTTGGCATCGAGGGAGAATAGTTGAAAAGCTAGTAAAATAGGCCGAAGACAGCATCCCAATTTCAATCAACATCAACGACAAAGGTAAAAATATTCAGCCTGGTCCCTTCCCGATACAACATTAGTAGCTCACTGGAACTACTTTTAGGTCAGACATAAACATATTTGAACCTCACATTTGGTTGAAAACTACTCCTTTTAATTTGTTTACGCCTGGGACATTCAAGCTCTGTTACTGGTAAAGCTGTTAAGAAAACGTACCTGAGTGGCGCAAGGCACGGGGGGCTGTTCAGCACCCCTCCTTGTGTGTCATTTAGACGTCTTGGGTAGATGGCGCTTCATATGCAGAGCGAGGTGATCGGAGCGCGCGAAGGACCGTTCGCACACTGCGCACTTGAAGGGCTTTGCGCCCGTGTGCTTGCGGTAGTGGCGCGTCAGCTCGTCCGATCGCGCGAATCGCCACTCGCACTCCGGCCACTGGCAAGTGTACGGCTTTTCTCCTAACAAAACATTTGAATTTTTAGTATATACCTACTTTACATCGTACTTCAACCAACCATCTGATTACACAAGAGTTGCCAGAGTTTGTTTCCACCGGCTTTTTCGTTTGGTCAACTGTACCCAAAGCCGATGAACAGATTAACATTCATTTACTGACGTTCGTTACGTAGAATAATATGGTAACTTTGAGAATTTTTGCTTCACAACTAATTAGTCACCGGCATAGTGTTTATTCTTTCACTGAAAAGCTGACCTTTACTAAGAGTTGAGACCAATATTTTGTTTCGTTTTTTTTCGTAAATAGGAATTCTCTGTTATGCTTTCTACTACTAATGCTGTAACTCGTTAAAACTTTGGCTTATAATTTAGGGTAGTTTTGGGTAACTGGTTGCTTATATGTTAAAATCTATACAACGAACTTCTTCTCTAATGACACAAGAATAAAGCTTTTTCAAAAATGTCATCGATTTTTTCTCGATATTTCAGGCGAATAATTTTTTACCCTTATAAAGTAACATTGTTTTCGGAGATGCTTATTGGTATTTCTAGGTAGCATAGAAGATATGAATTGTCAAGAATATTGAACGTGCCTATTGCAGCGCAGTTAGCTGTTGTCTGTCCATCCAAATGAAATATTTAGTAGGCAACTGGTTTTTGTTTCATGACATAACTTTCGCAAAGCTATTGTCGTTACTTTCAACCGCAAGTATTAATTTTACTCAGTAGTTGTACACAAGCCAAGTTTTATTGTTATTGCTGTTTTACTACCACACATATTGTTAATTAATTTAGGTAATACAATTTACAGAGATTGAGGTACTCTCATCGACACGACATTTCGCCAGTGCCGCGTTAATATTATTTCGCATTGCTTCAGAATCAAATCGTCAGTAATTGAAAAACAGCGTAAGTAATTCTATAACTTTATTTAGAGTATTACCTGTGTGTATGCGCTGGTGGGCTTTGAGGTGCGAGCTTTTCGTGTACACTTTGGTGCAACCTGAAAATAATAATGTGAATTATCTTTTAACATAAAACCGAACTACTTAAAAAAATACTGAAAATTATATTTCTTGCTCTGGGTTCCTGACCCATAAAATAGTCTAGGACATTTCTGAGATGAATGCAAATTTATTAACACACAGACTTCAAAATCTGTCAAACTGTATAGGATTCAAGCGCCGCCAAAAAACCACATATAGGGTCTACATACACCCGACAAATATCACCGTCCGTATGGGAAATTTGGATAAAAAATATACTAGCTATACATCCTGACTGACTGAATCACACATTCATTGCAACATACACGAAATTTAGAAGTAAACAAAGGTAAGAAGTTTGAATAGGAAAACATTTTCAATTGATTCTCTTTAATCGTCTTGGGATTCAGTATTTTTTCATAACGGTGCCATTGACCAAATCATGGGAATTCGATAGTAGATATGAAAACAAGGTAGACAATAAAGAGGACATACTAAACTTTACTTTTACTTTGAAGCTTCAGATTAGAAAGTAAGTATTTAAGCTTAATGCTCCTTATGTCACTATTTAAAAAAAGTTCATGTGAACGCGAAGAATTTTGTAGGTACCCACATTGACAGTGTGTAAGCAAAAACTGTTGAAATGGATTTGTAGGAGCA
The DNA here is from genome assembly GCA_018250115.1 of Doberes anticus. Classification (NCBI taxonomy): domain Eukaryota; kingdom Metazoa; phylum Arthropoda; class Insecta; order Lepidoptera; family Hesperiidae; genus Doberes; species Doberes anticus. Next base: position 869 of record DWKW01001678.1, on the reverse strand, counting down.
GATACCACTAATCGTTGAGCCTGCTACCTCAAGGTACAACCGTTTGGAGTTTTGTTGCCGGCTCAACGTATGTACGGTTAGCGGATGTGCGACTGCTAACTGCTGCTGTCAGGACGACCGTGACTGCTGCTGCTTATTTTGTACACGATACCACGATATATTACTGCGCATAACAAAGACATGTAGTGAGTATCTATATATAAACATCTTCGTGCGCCGCATATAAGGTTGATTTGGTACTATTTTATTTTTCCTTGTCTATTACGTTAGCAAGAAGTGGAAACCCAATTTGGTATTTTTTTATATAATGTTTAATTTTGTTTACCGATAAAATCGCAGTGATGCACTCTCCTCTTTTCGAGCTCGGGGTTGTTTCGTCGGTTGTATTTGACGGAGGGCGGGGGCGCCAGCCGGGAGTGTGTTAACGCGTGAGTCATCGGCGGATGAGTTTGCGGCTGTTGCGACATGTGCATTGGTTGTGACATCGTCTGTAATATCATAAAACATATATATTCTGGGAAAAGTATTTATGGTATTATACTTTAATGGTGGTAAACTAAATGTAATGACCGGCCTGCGGTGGTCCTACCGCCGCGCCGCACTAATTTATATCTTAAATCGGTAGCGCTCTATTACGAGGTTCCATCAAAAGATTGAGGTGAGGCAGTACACTTTTGTATGGTGGTAGAGTCTTATGTCAAAGACTCGCCTGCGGCGGCGCCACTGCTACATCTATTTCTGCCGTAAAGCAGCAGTGTAAGAATTGCTGTGCTTCGGTTTGAAGGGTGTGGTCAGAGGACACCGGACAAGAGGCATTCCAACTTATTCCTCATGAGTAGCAACGCATCCACATACGACCTCAGATAGGA
>DWKW01001677.1:0-12218 GCA_018250115.1 Doberes anticus | reverse complement strand
TCGCTTTAACGGTGAAGGAAAACATCGTGAGGAAACCTGCATGCCTGAGAGTTCTCAAAGGCATGTGAAGTCCGCCATCTATTCCAAAAGCCGTCTGCCCCTAAGCATGCTCTATTGCCAACCGTTCGACAAATGTGGCCAGACAACGACCACATCCGCTTACTGGCTCTACAAAGTATCAAAAACCTCAAAGTGATTTTATGCTTTAGGATCCGGAGTCACGCAAAGCATAGCTTCTGTATGCCTCGCTGAGCTGCCTTAAGCTTGTGGATACTCACCGTCACTGGTCTATGTCTCGGTAGATCTCTGTTGATCATTTAATCGTTGTACGTTTATAAATCGGCATTATTCGGCAATTAAGAGTCGGCAACAGCAATGAGCTGTTGTGATTCGGTTTGAAGGGTGTGGTTTGAATATAACACTTCTAACTTTGTCCTCAGGAGTAGCACCGCGTCCATGTACGACCTCAGATAAGATTTCCGTCATTTAAAAGGTTCGATGCGGATGTCCATGCCAGTGGCTGTTTATTGCATAGTTTGCTAATGTCGTCGTCGTCATTACCCATCATTGTCCCACTGCTGGGCACGGGTCTTCTCTCAGAAATGAGAGAGTTTAAGCCATAGTCAACGCTGGCCAAGTGCGGGTTGGCGGACTTCACATGCTTTTAAAAACGCTATGGAGAACTCTCTGGATTGCAAGTTTTCTCACGATGTATTCCTTCACCGTTGAAACGAGTGATAATTAATTTGTAATACACACATAAGGAGTATAGGGCCCCCTCCGACCAGATTGATTGATAACCTGAGGAATACAGCGGGAAACCGCTGGATTGAGAAGGCGTAGGACCGGACGGAGTGGCGCCAATTGGAGGAAGTCTATGTCCAGCAGTGGACCTCTAAAGGCTGATGGATGAATGGATGGACGCACATAATTTCGAAAATTTTTGATAGATATTTTTAACCTCGACCCATCGTAGTGGGGTCGAGATGCTTTACCACTAGGCTATCACTCACTTTTGTTTATGTAATTTCTTAATATTATAGTTTTCTGACATGTTACTTCCTAATTCTAAATCTGACATGTAAGGTCGGATGAATCAGACGTAATTATTTTCAAAACAAAAATAGTAACAAAATTTTGTACAATTTGATGCAATGACAAATAAATTTGCATTCTTCCGATCGCCTGTAGCGTACATCATTTATATTTTTTCCATATAATGAACTCCTAAATCACAATAATACCAATATCGGATATCTTTTCTGGAGTTAGCATCATTTTCCTTGACCATTATGTTTTCCGCATTAATTTATTGTTTGACCATGTGGGTGTTAAGTTCCATGCGGTGTCTAAATGTCAATTTTATACAGCGAATAAAAGGAACTACGGTTAAGAAAATGCGACCTTCTTTAGTGAGAATGCTGAAAGTTTCTTAGCTACCTGTTTACGATAGAAACAAACTATCGAATGCTACATAAAATTACTGATAAAAACGAAGTCGTGGCTTATAGTCTGCAATATCATATAAACAGCGTCTGCGACCGATGGAGACACCTATTAGATAAGATATTCACGGTATGTCCGAAACCTTGAAAGTTACATCCGCAAATGGATTCTCATAGTTTGCAAATTTAAATAAACTGTCACAAAATAAAACTGAACGTCGGTTTGACGCCGTGGTCAACGTGCAGTCTGCTGTTCGAAGTCGAACCCAAGACGGTTCGATTCTCAGCGGGGCAGAAATTTTAATGATGAATTTAGATTTTTGTACCTGGTCTGGGTGTTTACGTGCTTGTGTCTGTGTGTGTCCATGGCACCCACGACACAGGTTAAATCCTACTGTAGGGCTCTCGATTGGAAGATGTCGCGTTCTATAGTTTGTATCTAGCTTTTCACTTTAAGCAACAAGTAGAGACAAGGAAAAACCCAGTAACAACATCAGTAAGCCATCTTACAAAAATATTGACTGCAACCGTTTGGTAATGATGCTCTGGCCCTACATCGCAGTCCTAGAGCTATATCATGCACCTCCAAAGTACGAAAAGGAGATTTAATCCGATGATTAAAATTACATTATTGAAATAATTGTAACTAATATTATGAAATTATTAATGTTGTAAGCTATTATTAGGTTAACAACATCTCTGAAAACGTTCGTGTCAGATCGTTTACACTCACTTTGTGAGACAAGCGTCTAACTTTAGGTACGAAGGCTCCAACCTAGTTCCAACAAAGCGTCCACACAAAGCCGGCTTCATATCCTGTTACCGACGTTCTTTCTTGCAAGATTCTCTATTCATGTCATAAATAACAATAAGGAGAACTTTTTTTATTTCATCTCTAAACAACATATTTAACAAAGGGAAGAAAATGCATTGTAATTTTTAAAGGTATTGTATTGTTACGGTGTTTCTTATATTTTGCTATATTTAAGCTAGATATTTTCCATATCTTTCAGTTTCAAACCGAAATACGGTAGTGCTCACACTATAACTTTACGACAGAAATAGGTACAACGGTGGAGGTGCCGCAGTTGAGTCTTCTATATAAGATTCTGTTACCAGAGATAAGTTTTCAAAAGTGGCCCAAAAGACTTTCGAAATCACACTTACTGGTTCATTCAGTGAGATAATGACCTTTCACGGTCATTAGACTTTGCTTATTTGATAGGTTTGAGTAACGTAGACCACTGGATTCAGTATTCACACCGGAAACTGTGGCGCAGGTTAGCAAAAGCTTCCAATAGTTTGGCTGACAGATTTAAAGATAAATGACATACTCGTATGTATTTGTTAAAATAACGACCCTTATATGTATTTATTTTATTTTGTTTTATATTTATGGTATGGTGCCTTGGTCAACGTGCAGTCTGCCGTTCGGAGTTCGGGTTCGATTCCCAGCGGAGCAGAAATTTGAATGATGAATTCAGATTTCTATACCTGGTCTGGGTATTTGTGTACTTGTTTCTGTGTGTGTCCATGGAACACATGGTTAAATCCTACTGTGGAATTCTAAGTGTATTAAAATAAGGAAAGGAAAAAAAAGGATTTTATTTAAATTGTACAGTATCTTCGAAAGAATGAAGTGCGTAAATAATGGAGTTAATTCGAAGTTAAGTTTTTTCAATCGTTCTCAGAGTTGTGCCCAACGAGGTCGAGACTATATAGAAATCGCGTAAGCTCAAGGTTACTACGGTTGCTGAGAGCTTTACGCCCTAAAGTAATATGGATACAGCGCCAAGGACGTGTACATTACTATGGAAATCCGAGTTCATCGAAAATCAAATAGTCTCAATGGTTTTTACGAGCATGCACGCCACGTAATGTTAAGTGGCAGTGTAGCCCACGTACATCTACATTCAACCTCAAACAGGACCGAAGTCCTATCTGAACTTCTTTATCCTATCTGTATTTCTACTTCAGAGGACTAAGTTGACATGCCACTGCCTCAGTATATTCTGCCTGTCTATTCAAGCCGAAACCTCACTGCTGTTTTGCGGCAGAAAAGGCAACGTTGGTGTCGGTGTTACCTTTTACATAAGACAATACCACCTTTGTTTGTTAGGTCAATGTATACTAATATCTGTTAAAGCATATCATCATTAACTCATTATTGTCACATTACTGGCCACTCCTCTCAGCGATAAGTCTCTACCGTCGTGTGGAGATAGTGTTCTGCTAATGCCCTGGAAGCAATATACTTCCGACACGGAATTAGAACGTGAATTTGGCGTTTCAGCATCGCTTGCCAAAACGGCTTTCTCTAACGCTACGAAATAGAATAAAATGTATGGGAATGACATAAGATATCAAAACGTCACGTGATATAACGTTACGATACGAAATTTAAATTGAGTGCCAATGAGAGACCGTACAACAATTGCATTAACCATCAATCATAGATCGTCACGTCAAAGCGTCAGTGTTGTGGAATTGGCAATGCTAGGAAGCGTTGCCACTTAGCTTAGCTTTTGCCACAGAACGCTTATCGCCTTCCTGACAAGTATATAAAACCGATGCTAAGTCCTATATTTTGATACCACTGCTAGATACATGTTTGGGGCCAATTTAGTTTATCTTTTCTTTAAACTAAAATAGTTGCCGATATTTAATGCCTGTTAAATGTTTTCTCGGGGTTCCCGGCACATACCTCTAATGTTTCGAAACCATTTGCGGATTATAATTTCATTATCACTTGTTGAAACGGTAAAACAAAAGAAATTTCGGTGAGTAAACTTGCATCCGTCCGAAGTCCGTCAATCCGGACTGGGCCAGCGTGGTGGACTGTGACAAAACGCCCTCTCATATTAGCAAATACAATTATGTAATTTGTAAAAATAATTCTTTTCTGTTCCAACAAAGTCGACGTGTTATAAGGCTGTAAAATCATCTCAATAAATAAATTGTTTTGCTGTTAAACGGGAAATCGATTCGGAAATAAATTGCACGACATTAAACCAAAAGACAAAAGATGACGGGGAACAAATAATCCTCCCAATGTGAATATTGAATTCAATCAACCGTAGCCATCAATAAAATGTATTTCAGAACAATGTAGCATATTTCCTTATTTGTTCACAAGGATCCAATAATCTCACAAATAATAATTAATTTGAGTCAGTAATAGCGCTGTGGTGCAGTAGGATAAGTTTTTTTTTATGTGTTACCAGAATGCCAGCAAAGAGGCATGTAGGCCAACTGATGTTAAGCGGTCACTGCAGCCCATAGACATCAACATCAAACCTCAACTATATGAGGATGGGTTGCTACTCTTGAGAACTAAGTTGGAATACCGCCTCTCCAGTGTCGTCTGCCTAACGACTCAAACAGAAACACAGCAATTCTCACACTGCTGCTTTACGGCAAAAATAGGCCCAAGAGTGATGCCGCCGTAGTCGAGCCTTCGACATAAGACTCTACTAAGATTACTTAATCAAGTGACTTCATTAATGTAATTGACAATTCTATATATGTTATATCCAAATAATAATAGATTTTTTTAAATTATTGTCTTCAAAATTGCTATGCTTCGGCTGACAGTTACTTTCAGGATAGAGCGATATCAAAATTTGGCGCCCTCCTTGCTTCTAATACCCTTCTTTCTTTTCGTACATCAAGTGTGAAGCGAACCGAAGCGTGAAGTATTTGTCTATTAAAAAATCATGGTCTACTTCTGCCGTAAAGCAGCAGTGTGAGAACTGCTGTGTTTCTATTTGAAGGCTGTAGTTAGGCTGCAGAGACCACTTAACATAAGGTGGCCTGCATGCTCGTTTGCTGTTCTGCTAATATAAAAAGCTGGTTTTTTTGGTTGTGGTTGTGGTCCCACTCCTGAGCTCGGGTATTCTTTCAGATATGAGAGAGTTTAGTCCATAGTCCACCATGCTGATTTCACATGCCTTCGAGAACGTTACGTCTTCGTAACGTTCTCGATGCATGCACGCCTCAGGCATGCAAGTTCCCTCGCGATGTTTTCCTTCACCGTTAAAGCGAATGATAACTCACTCATAATACATACATTTCGAGAAACAGAAGTGAGCGCCAGGATTTGAACCTCCGCCTCCGCGTACGGTATGGTAGGACCAGCCTTATCATGGGTTATCAGAAGTCAAGTGGAGAACTGCTATTATTGCCCTACGTCTCCGTCTAATCTTCGGTGAATGTAAAAGTATTATTATTGTACGAAATACCGATTGAAAGAACTGAAAAATAAAAAGTCTTAACGTAAGTCAAAGTGAAATATGATTAGGAATGAGGTATCGTTTAATCAAAGTGTTCATTGAATAACAAAATGAAACGTCGAACGGAAACTTGAGACAGAGAGGACCGGAATAATTTTGCAATTTCCGCTGATGCAAATTAAAACCCGTTTTTAATTAACTTGAAATCCGTATTTTCATATTCTTGGAAATTTCATGATCACTGCAACTGCATGCATATAACGGTAAATAATATTTTCCGTCGAAGTCAAAGACTTTTATTCTAAACGGTACACTACAAATTAATTGGTATACAACAGTACTTGTTCAGACTTTTCAACTTGACAGACGAAACTAATCTTCCATTTTCCTGACTTTCACCCCGTTCTTAACAAAGTTAAGGTACTCGTACAAACGATACATTTATGCGTTACTCCAGTTTAAAACTTTAAATGACCCGTGCCCAGTGAGACGATAATGGGTTGATGATGATGTACATGGTGTTAAGATATGATATACTTGGTGCCAACGGATGATACTGATGTTGTTAAGAGATGATAAAGATGGTGTCAAGAAATGCTATTGATGATTGAAAAGGTAGCAAAGATGGTGGTAAGAATCGATATAGGCAATGTAAGAAATAATATCGATGGTTTAAGAGATGATAAAATTAATTATTATATATATAATATGGGTACTATTAAGACATAATATAGGTTTTCTTACAGACTCTAATAATGTGTATAAACCATTTTTACTTAGTGTTTACGAATAGCAACACTTTTAGAGGTCTATTTAGAATCAGGAAACCAGCATACTCATTTGATACTCTTCTAAAATAATGTGTAGAATTTATTGATTTGGAGGATACATGTGGAGGAACCGCATAACGTAATTGCTATAGTACGAGGACATCACAATAAACGAACTTATAACCTAAATAACATTTTCATATAATACATATCTTATAATAATATTACACAAATTATCTTATTTAATCAGGTAAAGAATGTTAGCTCTGTCACTTGCTATTTGTTCACTTTTTCATTGCTTTTTTTTCTAAAATACATGATAGTCGTTAACAGCTGGTGCAATCGAGTGTAATGGAGCAGTATTGTTTGCAACAGCTGTTGAGCTCTTAATGGAGCAGTACAAATATACTTTTATTTCCTTGGAGGATCCAGCAATTTGCATTTTAAAAATAAAAATGAATAAAGGAAAGAATAGTTGACTCTCTGCAAAGGTCGCAAGCGCGTCTCGAAGCCAAATGATTGAGAGTAGCGACGGATTGTACTATGCTGTCCTGAGTTAAATTTGGGTGCCACTTCGAAAACTGCATAATATTTCTTATGAGCTTTTTTCAAAAGTATTTCTTACGTCCAATTACTTACGTGAAGCAGTCTTCGCACTGATGACTTATGGTTTGAAGGCTGAATAGTCCTCTTATAGAAGAGCCATTTCAATTTAGTCATCAGGGCTTTAACACACAAGGTAAGATGTGGATATCCATAGGCTTCAGTGACTACTTAAAATCGGGCCATTTTCGATTCATCACTTAGCATCAGGACATCTAGTACGCGGATGCTTTTCTACTCTGCTGGACTAAGCTGGAATGCCTTCTGTCCAGCGTCTTTCACCTAAACACGCCCTTCAACCCGAAAGACAGGAGTAGGAAAACTGCTGTTTTACGGCAGAAATAGATGCAGCGGTTGTCGCCGTAGATGAACCTTCGGCATAAGACTCTACCGATATATTCTAAGATGAAGAAGTAAGAAAAACGTAACTTCTTATGGAAAACGTATCTGAGACTAGCAATACAAGGCAGAACATAAGGTACCTACTAGTAAATATTTAAACTAGAGATTCATACATTTTACTAAGCTTACGTTATCACGCATTAATTTTTACGAACCTGCGATAAAAATCTCAGGCCCATAACTTTCGGATCATTAGAGTAACATGAATTCAGGTTTATCCCTCGGGACTCAATAAATGTTTTCTGAGCTAAACTTGAGAAAAAATATGATTTATGTGCGAGCTACGGCATAAATCTTGTGATGCAGTAACTGTAGTAACAGTAGGAATATAAAAACGGTCAAGTGCGAATATAACTAGCGCTCTGAGATTTTCTTAAGAATACATTTTATACTATACTGTGTCCGCGACTTTGTTCTCATGGATTTTTTTTTTACATATGCGTTTAAATATTTTTTATTATTAAATTCAACGTTCCTGAGCAAAAGCGCTATCTGTTGATATATTTAGGACTAGTGTTGTTATACGGGAACGGGAAAAGTAATCTATGTGTTAATCCAGGATTTGGTCTGTGTGCGTCTGTGTGTGCCATGTTTCATCCAAGCCCATTACATAGTGACGCGTGATTGGGTAAAAAACATTCAATATTCCGTCTTCATAAATTTTCACATTTACAAGATTATTGCGATTATATTATCAACCCAATATTGATATTGCGATTAGAATATTAGATTAGGACCAGGCCAGACTGGAAAGAAAAACCAAAGTAACCATTTTAATTAACCTTCCAAGTACGTCGTGTACTACAGATAGTGTAAGCTGTATATCTGGTTTTCCTTTACCGACTTCAAACTTATGTTTTTAAGTACAACTATCATCTATCATCATCAACCCATTATCGTCCCACTGCCGGGCACGGATCTTCTCTCAGAGATGAGAGAGTATAGGCCATAGTCCAACACGCTGGCCAAGTGCGGATTGGCAGACTTCACATGCCTTTGAGAACGTTTAGGAGAACTCTCCGGCATGCATGTTTCTTCACGATGTTTTCCTTAACCGTTAAAGCGAGTGATAATTAGTTAATAATAGGCATATTATTTTGAAAACTTTGAAAAGCATTTTCGAGAAATAGAGGTGCGTACCGGGAGTGGAACCTCGACCCAACGTAGCGGCGTCGAGATGCTTAACCACTAGTCTACCACTCACTATACACATGTAAATATATATAAATAAGTAAAAATTATGTAACAAAAAATGCAAATAATACAATATACATGTCCATAATATATGGATACATACATGTTAACAATATTTCAGGCATAAATAAACGTCGTTCATCGTAACATACTTATAAATATTATTACAAAACGGCATGGAGAAATTATTACTCTATTTAAGGCTGTGGATATGAAAGAGCAATAATCTATAGAGATTACTGTTACTTTAACATGACGTGGCTTACATTCTCTTTCGGTGTCCATTTAATCATCATCAACCGATTATTACTCCACTGCTGGGGAAGAGTTTCCTCTCAGAGATGAAAGGGTTTAGGTCAGCCACGCTGTCCAAGTGCGGAATAAATAAATAACGTTTTACACTCATAGCCACATATTAGGATTCCGTGTGACGTGGGTGACAGGTACTCGTATCTAACTTGATCAATCAAATTTCTGCCCCACTGGGCATCGAACCCTGGGCTCGCCTGTCTCTCCACCCATTTCTGCCGTAAAGCAGCAATGCGAACAAGTGCGAGTAATTTGTTGATGACGTAATCCCGCATCAATAATACAAGCTACATCTTTATTGACATGGAATGCCCATGAAAATACTTACAACACTTTACGAGACTTTTTTTCATATGAATAGATGGGATTATCTGTAATCATTCTAACTGATGTCGCGTTACTAAAAATCTTTAGGCTGCTTGTATACGGTATACAAATAAATGTTTGTTTTTATTTTAAATTTTGAGTTGATTTCGCCTTCAAGATTTATTTTTAAATTATGATAATCGCAAACGAGCATGCAGTCTAACTGCCCCTGGACATTTACATCCAACCCCAACTGGGACCGAAATCATATCTGAAGTAGCACGTGGATGCTTTGCTACTCCTAGAGGACTAATTTAGAATGCCTGCTGTCCATTATCTTTTGCCTAACCACGCCCTTCAAATCGAAACACAGCAGCGCTGAAACTTCTGCCTTACTGAAGTAATTCGCGCTGTAAATCTTTCGACATGAGACTCTACAACGATAAATAAAATCAAAATGACTCGAAATAAAATTAATGCGAACATACAGAAGATTCATTAAAACAATTAATTCGGTCCGCTATTACTAATTTTCACAAAAACTTACATATCATTATGATATGAGAACGCCATAAACTTTAATTATAATACTCAAAGCCGCCGTTTTGTCGACAACCTAAATCAGTGGCGTAGATCTGCGTATTTCACAATTCAATTTACATAGATATTATTTTATTGCTTTGGGCCAAGATTTGATCAAATATTAACTATGGCCGGGTACCTCACATAAATGCCATTGTAAATATGCTACCAAATGAGAAATACCATAAGCAAATAGATTTATTATTTGGCTTAAACGATGCGTTCATTATCTTTTATGCTTTTTTTTATTGCAAGCAAACGATCATGCAGGCCATCTGATGTTAAGTGGTCACTGTAACCCATGGAATCCCACATCAAACCTCAACTAGGACAGAAGTACAATCTGAGGTTGTATGCTGATGCGTTGCTACTCCTGAAGACTAACTTGGAATGCCTCTGGTCCAGTGTCTTCTACCTAACTACACCCTTCAAATAGAAACACAGCAGTTCTCACACTGCTGCTTACGGTAGAAACAGGTGTAACAGTGGTGCCGCCGACCAGCCTTCCGACAGCCTTGCCGGCGAACCTTCGGCATGAGACTCTACCACCATATATATTATGACTTGATATACAGATTTCTTGACATTAATTATTTGTATTAAATTATTTGATCACGTACTTATTGACATTTATTTTTATATGTAATTGTTAATTATTTTGAATTGGACACGAATTAATTTAATTAATATAAAATTTATATGAATATGATTTACCTATGTGAATCTAATAAATTAAAATAGATATTTGTATAAGATTTAATTCAATTAGCGCATTAGGCATAGTCCTGTAATGTTAGTTGATAAGTGTTTATATAAAAAATAAATATTATATATTATTTAATATATGGAGGCTCGTCTACTCGTCGTCGGGCTTCTTCCGTAAAACAGCAGCGTGGACACTTCTGTGTTTTGGCTTGATGGGTGTGGTTAGGCATAATACAAAGGACTATTCATACTTAGGTGTTAAGGTGTAGCAATGCATCGACGTACCACCTCAGGTATTCAAACTTAGTCCTCAGGAGTAACAATGCATCACGTACCACCTCAGGTATTCAAACTTGGTCCTCAGGAGGAGCAATGAATTCACGTGAATGAACCAGTCAACAATGAATCTTCAGATAGCAATACGGTCCCATTTGAGGTTGGATGTGGTTGTCGATGGGCTGTCAGCTCCTTAAAATCATGCCTGCATCGTACTTTGTTTCGTCAATGTAAAACAAAGATGTTTTTATAATTAAATATTTTGAAAATAATGGAAAATATTTTTTGCGACTTACTGTTGTAACTGGTGACTGGTGCGGTGGTGAAACTTGGTTTTATAGTATTTGCGATGTTCGTTTACAGCGCCACCAATGCTGCAACTACTTGTGCTGTGGAACAGCAGTGCTTGCGCTAATTTTGGCATGGGGCGTGTTGCACAACATAGGTACATATATTATAATAGTATAAAAGTATCATAATAATTAATAGTGAAATTTGTCACAAGATAATTTGTATGTACTAAATTAACAAGCCTAGTGTTTAAGAATCTCGTGGATCGGAATTCAAATCCTAGTACGCATAACTAATATTTCCAAATTATTATCTACAATTATTTCTAAATTATGTGCGTATTATAAAAAAAAATATGACTGGCTTTAAATATGAAGGATAGGAAGTAAAATTCGCCAATCTGCACTTAGCCCAGCGTCATGGACTTTGGGCATTTGGACATGGACGCCTAGATACTTTTATCTCTGAGAGGAGACCCGTGGCCAGTAGTGGGACACTAATCGGTGATGATCATTGGTGATGATGATGACTAAAATATCATTAATATGCAAAATAGACGTGCGTATGAATTTATAATTGTATGTTTTGATTCAGTATGTTTGCACATTTAAATAAGTATGCCGAGTGACGTCACCGCGGTATAAATACGATATGCGCTACCGGATGAGAAAAGATCACGTACGAGTAAACAAATGATACTTATCATGTCCCTTGCCAACTACACGGTTAATTAAGCCTTAGTTTTAACTTGTACGTTAATATATTATGGTTTTATATGGTTAATATATTACCGTTAAAGCGGGTGATAATAATACGCACACAATTTCGAAAATTTTGAGTAAATGATATTTCGAGAAATAGAGGTGCGTGCCGTGGTTTGAACCTCGAGCCACCGAAGCGGGGTCGAGATGCTTAACCACTAGGCTATCACTCACTTTACTGTAGGCTATTACACACACATTATGATGATAATTATCACTCGCTTTAATGGTGAAGGAAAACATCGTGAGGAAACCTGCAAGCCTAAGAGTTCTCAAAGGCATGTGAAGTCCGCCAATTCGCACTTGGCCAGCGTGGTGGACTATGGCCTAAACTCTCTCATC
>DWKW01001676.1:0-12219 GCA_018250115.1 Doberes anticus | reverse complement strand
GCGTCTTCCATAATGCTAGCATCTCCTCGTTAATTTCGAAGATTATATTCATCATTCAACGTCGCAACACTCGCACTACGCCTTTAAACGGAATGCAATTCGCACTGCGGCTTCCATGTAACAATTTCTTCTTCCTGCCTTGTCCCATTGCTCGGAGTCGGCCATCCCCGTCCCTAGGAGCCAGAACATTACATTTTGTCTGCGTATTCCTCTAAGCCCGTCTCTCTTCACCGCGTAATCTTTGTCTTGCCGCATCACCTTCGAAGTAATAATATGAATATGTCGGTGCAATTGTTACTATTTTAGTTACTCCTGTGATCAAATCATGGTTCTTCCTTGTAAATCCATCATCTTTCTTCTATCCTTTCAGCGATGAAAGGGTTTAGGCCATAGTCCACCACGCTGAGCAATTGTAGGTTGGTGGTTAATTTCGTTCATTAGCGGACATTTTATTCCATGTAATTAGACGCTAAAACCAAAGTCATCGTAGAAAACATTAAAATAATTCCTTCAAAAGCACAGCGTGAAAGTAACGTCAGAGATTCTGTTTTAATTAATTACAACTCTTAATGAAAAACAAAATACTTTTTCTACATGAAACAAGTAGCATACCCGCATGCAGGCCACCTGATATTAAGTAATCACTGCAGCTTATGGACACACATCCAACCTCAAAAAGGACAGAAGAATGTGTTCTAGAGTTTATGACTAAGTTAGAATGCCTAGTATCTAACGTATTTCAACCACACTCTTCAAACCCTAACAGAGCAGTGCGAGCGGTGCACTGAAATAGCAGCCATGCCACCAGTAAACTTCCTCGTCAAAATAAATATTTCTTTCTAGACAAATAATATCAATTGAAATCGTAAAACTATATTTTTAAGACAGTGTTACTCTTTATTCAGGGATATAATATGAAAATAGTGGTATTCTAAGAGGAATTCAATTTATAGACTGTAGCACATTATAATAATAATTTAAATAGAAATATTAACACGGTCTCCGTATCCCAAAAGCCTGTGTAGTATACGAATTACAGTCAGCCATCATGTATTCTAACTATAATGCTTTTCTATAAAAATCAAAGTATCTGTTGTCTTCTTTATATCTTTTTCCAGTATTATACTTTCCTCAACTAATGATGTCCAATAAGGTACATTCAACAATGCAACATTACAGTACGGCCTCACTTGGAGTATACAATGAAACGTTCTCTTTTCACAAGAAGCTCTTCGATGCCCATGAGATTTTCTCATCCGTTCCATAAACAACGAATATGGTTGCGGTCGACAAATATTGTCCTTGTATTTGATTTTATTCTTTTAAAGAAAGAAAATATGTTTCGTGGTTCTTTATTTAATATGTCAATTAAAATACATTGTGCCGCAATGCGATGTATTGTTACTGTTCATATTAGTGTGCGCTATACAGGTTTTTGTAATCTCATCATCAATCCATTAATGTCCCAATGCTGGGCGTGGGTCTCGTTTCAGACATGAGACAAGAAGAATTCAGAATATATTCCACCACGCGGCCGTGTGCGTATCGGCGAACTTTAAATGCCTTTAAGAATATTATGCCGAACTCAGGCATGTACTCGTATGTGTCCTTGATATGTAATGGATAATATGCAGGTTCTTATTGGTTCCTAATATGTACATAACATGTTAAAACATTTAAGAAAAAATCTGCTATTGAATAAAAAGCCAAGATTTACATTTTTTTTCTTCAAAATATTGAAATTAGCTGGAAGAAGTCACTTCCCGTGGATTTAGACTATAAAAGGAAAGGGGAATAAGAAATCCTTTGTTTTCCTGGAGCAACAACTTTTTACTTGTTTGTTTGATTGAAAGATGGTTTAGGCTATAATCCGCCACGATTGCCACGTGTGGATTGGCGGTCTTCACGTGCCTGCGAGAACATTATGCAGAGTTCTTGGGCATGCTTTTGTCTGTGGGCATGGTTTCTTCATCATGTTTTGTATCACCGTTGAAGCAAGTGGTAATTAATTTCAAATGAAACACAATAGAAAAATTTTATTTGAATTTCGACCGAGAATTTCTAGATTTTCACTCACTTTTGCTTTTTCATGCTTCCCTTTTTCTTCTTTAATTTTCCCCTTATTCAGATTCTCGTTGTTACGTCATCACGTTTACTACATAGTTCGTCTTACTTATCAGAAGAAAAAAAATATCCAAAAATAAAACCTGAAGCATATTCTAAGTTACTTACCAAATTCACGTAAAGTTTTTATAAAGTTCAAATAATACCCTTATTGTTAAAAGAGTTTACTGACGTTTTTATTGTCCTTTTGAGGGCTTTTGCTTAAAAAACATTTGTGACGTTATTACCTTCCAAAAATAGAAAACTCCCTGATATTTTGATCGTTTATGTTGAAATTTTTTTTTGTCTCACTAAACTTATTTCATGACGCAAAACACAGGTGGGGGTAAATAGGATCGAGTCTTATCAACGGCTAGTTAATTTTCAAATGGAACGTCCGAACGACTATGAGGTAGTCTTCCCAGGAGGAGTTTAGTCAGATGAGTGTGAAAACTTCACCTGTACTCAAACGGGTATAATACAGTCACGGAGTTTAGCTTCCTATATTGACTATATCGTAAATTAATTATCGTCGATGGGTGTTGTTTTTTTTTTCAATTACGTCTGTCTGTCACTCACAGACACGTGTTTCCTGTGTCGTGGGTGCCACAGACATACAGAGAAAAATACTCCGACCAGCAGCATAAAAAATTCATCATTCAAGAACACTTTTCCGCTAGATATCGAGCCCAGATCTCACAATCTAAGTTTGGCAATAAAAATGAACGACACGTTATATCAGGCGCCGATACAGACCTTCTAGATCTAAAAATGTTTGTAACCAACTTTATAATCTGATCCAATTCGTTAAATACTTCATTACGAAGGTGGTCAAAATTTTACCAAACGAAATGAAAATAATTATTCGGTGATTTAATTTGTAAAATTAAATATCGTGTTCTACACACATGTCATGTCATGTTAATCACATATACATATTAACATATGTTTCGTGTGTATGTTACCGTACTAAGAAAAGTACGATAATCGATGTTTCGGTATTAATAGATAGAAGAATGGGGTAAAATATTAATTAGGTGACATGCTCGTAGAGTGATTGCTAGAAAGTTTTTTACTCCGAGAATTTATTTTTAGAATATTTTAATGGATAATGATAATTTACAATAATAAAGGTAGTTAAATCTGAGCTTCTGACTCGTGACCGTGTTGTTCGCTGTAATTTGAAAGCTTTCGTGTCATGATTAAAGTAAAGTAGCTTTTAATAATCTCGCCTCAATTAAATAAATGTGACAATATTTTAATTGATATTTAATGGTCGTGCAGACTTGTGTCGATGATTCGGTGTTCTCCCACCGCTGCACCTTTTTCTGCCCTAAAGCAACGGCACATTGCTGTGTTTCGGTTTAAAGTATGCGGTTAGGCATAATACACTGGTCAGGAGGCATTCCAAATTAGTGCTCAGAAATAGCAACACATCCATGGTCAGATAGGACTTCGGTCGTATTTAGGATTTGATGTGGATGTCCATCAAGTACCAGCCTCGTTTGTTACTCCTTTTTTATATAGAAACAAATTTATTTTAAAATATCATGTAATCTCGGTTATACACTGTGAAAGCAAGGGCGCCTGCATATTTGTATAAGCAGCGTCGCTGCTAAAATATTCTGCTAATAATTATTAATATGACAGCTTTTAGCTTAGCTTAAGCTTAAGCACGAGTAAAGCGCTCGGCTGTCGCGCTGCTATATAATGACAAAGGATATACATACTTCATAGTCCAGAGAATTGTGTATTACGTGATAGTTAATACTTTGAAGGCACTCATTATTTTTTTTTTGTAGCGGTAGCAAACGATCTTATCGGCCTGATGTGATGAGTTTCTGTCTAAGGTTGTACGTGGATGCGTACTCCTGACGACTAACTTGGAACGTCTCCTGTCCTGTGTATTCTGCCTAACAGTTCTGCTGCTCTAAGCCAGAAATAGTTGCAGCGGTGGTGCCGCCGCATGTAAACCATCGACGTACGACTCTACCACCAGAAATCTAAATGTAAAAAAATCGTATGCACAATACATGCGTACATTTATATAAGTGCTGTTCTTCCTTTCACATTTCATCGAATTAAAATTTCCAACTCGGTATTCGTTTCTTTTTATATATGTTAACACCATAGCAAACGAGCATGCAGCCCACCTAATCTTAAGCCCATGGAAATCCACATGAAACTTCAACTAGGACGGAAGTCCTATCTGATTTCGTTGCTACTCCAGAGGACTAAGTTGGTTTCCATGCTGTTCAGTGTCTTATGCCTTATCACACCCTTCAAACCTAAACGCAGCAGTTCTCACACTGCCGCTTTACAGAAGAAATAGGTGTCGTCGTGGCAGCCTTCGACGTAAGACCACAACCATAATATTTGGATGAAGTAAATAAATATTTGTCAAGCAGTAGGTACAAAGTAATCGGAGATATATTTCAGTTATTGAACTAACATGAAATAATTTGAATGTACTGATTATTTATTTAATTGACTTATACCTACTAATTTATGTTCAAAAACGTTTAGCAAATACCGAAATGTGGGTTAGTCGGTTATGAATTTCAGCCTTATTTTAATTATTAGTATTTTTGCTTTACAATTTCGGTAGGTGAAACACGAATTCGTCTGTCTGTAGAATGCATTTGACTTTACAAAAGTTCACAATTCCTTTCCGTGGCCATTGTCTAAACGAAGTAACGCTTGGCACTGCATTCAGTTTGTAGGTAGGTAGGATACTTGTAACATTAAAGTGTATTTTGAATATTTACTCAAAAACTGCTAAGTTTCGTCCTATACTAATTTCTGTTAGCTAATGACCTGTTCAACTAAAGATCAAAGTGACACACGAAAGTATAGTAGAAATTATTACCATATTTCAATAGAAGCTGGAATTCCACTGTAGCCGGACTTTCTATAACTAAAAGTCTGTTCGTGACGCCTACAATTAAGGAAATGACACGGACTTAGCCAGCCAGTAAAGGGTCTAAGATAATGTATAAAATTGTTGCAACAAAACTACATCAAATATAATTTCAGTCTCGTTTGGTCTTAGAGAAGGTTCGACAATTTCGAAGACTAGTAGCGTGATGCCGATAGGTGCTGCATCTTTTTCTGTCATTACTCAGTAAGGCGCAAGCATGGGTCAGATTTGAGACATAAGATGTTCATAGTTCTCAGGAGCAGCAACTAACTTACGCACAACGTCTAACAGTATTTTGAGTCTGCTTGAGGTCGGTTATGGATACCCATGGGCTGCGGTAACCACTTAACATATCTATATTAAGTGGCCCGGTCATTACAGGCTATCTAGCCTGCAGATCTGTTTTGCTAATCCTAAAACAAACGAATAACAACGTTGAGACAGTTTTCCGGTATGTCCTACAAGAAAAGAAGCAGATCCATAATTACCTTCTGACCTTCAATGAGTTCAAATAGCCCTACTTATTGCAGATACATACATATGCCATTATTGCGGTATGTATGAAGGTTGATGGAAAATGACCGCTTAACTTCATGTGGCCTGCGCGCTCTTTAACATCTGTGAAAAAAATACATGCATGCATTTATATCGGTGTCACTGGACACCTCAATTTTGCAACCAATCTTAGCAGATTAGAACTAGCGTCCGTTGTAGGAAAATGTAAAGCACTGTAAAGAGTCTCGTTGAGTGTGGTTTATATACACTGAAGTTAAATTACTCCGTCACTGGCCGGAGAGACAGAAAATGAGAATATATGAGTTCTTCGAAAATCAAAGCCTCTCATCTCAGCTAGGGCCTAAAAAGGCATAGTGCAGTGCATAGGCATTATTGCTGGCTGCGTTGCGCGGGCAATCGGTGCTGCGGCCCTCTCAGTCAGAGTTTCGCTTCGTTCGTCAGGTTCGTCTCGTCGCGCCCGTCGCACCGCCATTCGAGTCCGGTAGCTCGCGCGGCCTTCACGCTCGTCGCTCGGATGGCCGACGCTCGGATCGCATCAACTTTCTCAGTTTCACCTCGCGTACCGCACGCTCACTTGTAAATAACGGACAAGTGTATCGCGAACATTGTTCATTGAACGGCCTTAAATCATTACTCTGGGACGTTCGGTTTATTTACCGATTATTGACGGTCGAACATTAGTGTGAATAGTGTTATTTAGCATTACCGGAAAGTTCATATTCTATTTAAAGTAGTGTAGTGATAGTGTTTAAACTTTTTGCCGATTTTTGAACAGTTATAATTAGTGTCAATATTCAATTCTTCTTGAAACTTCTGAGTGTTAATGTAGTAGTTATGTGATTATCCGATGGATGTAACGTATTAAGATGTCGTGTTCTAACTATTCATTTGTTAGGTTATAAGGAGGTAAAATTGTACATTGATGTAATTTTTTTTAATACCTTGTCTGTGTATATATTTTAAATAATACTGTCACAATAGCCATAGATGCATTGTAGACTTTTAACCAGTTTATTGATGATGAAGTAATATGCAAATTTTCAACTGAGTCATCAACTCAGATTATTTAGAGAAATAGAATAATATTTTAACACACTGATGTGACTACACTTCGTTATTTATGTATTTTATGATGTAATTTATTTTCATTGTAGGTTTTGTTAATTGATTATTGTAAGTGTTCAAATAAATAGGTATTGTACACAATGGTAATTTTTTAAAGTAGGAGAGCGTTGCAGTATGCAATAATTATACATATGTTAATTGTGTAAACAGTATTAGTTAACATACCGGTGAGTCTTTGTGATTAAGATGAGTCACACTTGTTGTCAAAACGAGCTTCTATTAAATAAACGTTTGACAATTTTTCACAAAATTAACATTCTTCATGTACGCTTCATGATGGTCAGCCATTTTTATAGTGTCTATGTCCGTACTGGGTTAGAATGGGTTACTATATCCTTAACATTCGTATCTCTCATAACGTTGCAACATTTTAATGCAATGAAAATAAGTTATCAAGCTGCCTTTTTAATGGGTTGCGCCCCTTCCCGTTAAGGGCTTTCCCAGATCACCCACTATATCCCGGCGGGGACCCTTGTCGCTTTGATGCCGTTGTACGCTATCGTACAAAAATTTAGTTACAAATACAATACAGTTTTACACACACCTTTCTACCTCTTTGACATTGTGTTGTATTCTCATTTAAAATTATAAATATTTTTATTAAAGAAGACACAATAAAAACTAAATTCAATCGTTTTTAATGAAAAAATATCTCACAAAATCTTATATAGCTTATAAAACAGAAATAATCAAAACAATCATACTTTTTTTTCTTTTGGCTACGCCAAAAAACTCCAAGAAAAGCTATATTCAATTATTGTAAAAAATGTCTCCAAAGTGATGCTAATTGCTAACCATGCTAAATTTTTAATTATAAATGACAAAAAAATTGGCTGCTCTTCATCAATCCTACAATCAAATTTCACATTTATTGAACTAAAATAACTCGTTACTGCGGTAGTAGATGTGGTTGAATGTTAATTAAGCTAATGAAGCAAATTACGAACTAAACAATTTAGGTTGAAAATGACAAATCATTTATTTGCAATCTAATACTATATAGAGGGCAAAAAGCCATATTAGAGCTAAATTTAGTAAGGATTTCTTATTGAAATGTAGTAACTATGATGTGTACATATCTGTGTAATGTCGACTTGTAGTCAAATGCATAATAAATATTAAGTTATGATTACTAGTAGCTATTTACAACATGTACAATGATGTGCTTACCATAAAGAATCCTTTTTACACGCAGTGTTAAAAAATATCACAAAAATGCGCAATCACCAAAAATTAATATCACTAAAAATTAGTACTTCGACAGAGACGACAGAAAAATCTATTGTGCTCTTAATATCCGTGACGTTTGTGTTTCGATAACATGATCATAAATACGCCCTCTTAGCGTGTTATTTGTAATATATTATTATGTTACAATCATTTAATGTTTATGACCCGTAGGCACATTGGTCATCGCGTCGTACTGCTGCCTTTCGGAAAATCTTGAGTTCGATTTCCGGCGGGGCAGAAATTTTAATGATAAATTTAGATTTCTGTACCTGGTATTCGAGTTGAAGTTCTTGTTTCTATGTTCATGGAAAACCACTACACGGGGAATCCTAGTGATTGCCTATTAGTGTGAAGTTTTTATTATTATTATATACATTAGGCAAACGCGGCTGACCGAACACAGGTCAAAATCCTCTATTTAGGCGGCCCTCGTTTGTACAACCCCTTTAGTTTTATCCGAAGACTGATAGTACTTAGTGTTACTTACCAACTTACTAGAAAATAAAATGAAGATTTACAACGAAAGATAAACACTCTTATTAATTTCACATTAAATTTTATTAACTCGTAAATACCGAATAAGTTCAATATTATAACGATAATAAGAAGGAAATTTAAAAAATCGTAGCATTTTTCGTGAGAATTATCCGTAGGTAACACGGAAACACATTACATCCGCTTTAATTTCGTACCACCCGCCTGATAATATGTGAAAAGTACAAAATATTACTCATGTATAAATAACTGGCGTGTAAAATCGATTCATGAATGGTAAAGAGCGTGTCGCGTCTGGCAAGGTGCAAACAAAAGTCTCTGTTTATTGACGCTGAAATCACTCCGTCGAGCGTTGTTTCATCGATGATTCATGCGAAGTTCATCCATCTAGGCTAGGAGCGAGTAGCGTGTAGGAATACATGTGGAGGAATTGAAGAGCCGCCGCCGAGAAGTAATGCAGAACTGAGAGTGAGTGTGTGGTGCAGAGAGGTGCCCAGGAGGGGAGCGCGAGGCGAGCCCCTCGGACGCTATATGGGAGCCGGAGCGAGATGAAGGTGGACGCAGAAGCTACAGACGCCGTGACCGCCGGCTCAGCGACTCCGATCCCTAGTAATACAGAATCGCCAGTATCCTCTCTTGACGGTTTGTTCAACTAACAATATGTTCCAAGCTTGGAAAGGGGCTGGAGGTGAGTAGCGCCTGACTGAGGGCCACATATTAACGAAGGACGTTCGGTTACACCTCCTGTTAGATGTGTGTGTACGTATGTATCCCTAAGCTAAACGCAGTAGTTGTAGAGTATGAGCTGCGGTGTGTTGAAGGCGCTTGTAGTTTTTTTGTTTTCATTTTTATTTGTAAAGCGGATTTAAAGGCGCTTCAATAGCCGACTAGGCAGCATCTACTCGCCTCCGATTCGCCTCTTCGCATCCCGACGCACTGTTAATAAGCTTGCTATGCGTTCGCGTAACCCCCACAACTACAATACTAACATCACAGGCTTGTGTGAGCACCGTAATTAACTTCCACTTACACCGATAACCCTTTTTTATACTTTTTTTATGTTTGTTTTGAGAATTTACAAAGGCGTTCAGATATTTCGTGTTTTTTTTTCCAACAGAACTTTACAAAACTTTGAGATCTTAGTTACTTTTCATTTATTCCCATGTGATTTCTCTGATGTTACACATGTCGATAGGCGACGGTGCCCCTTTACCATCAGGTGGCCCATAGTTATGCCTGTTTGTAAGTCTTTATTAATAAAAAATCTATGAAATTGAAATTTAGTGAAATTGAAAGTTATAGAGGCGGTAGTATTGATTCAACGCAGCAATGCATATTTTTGCAGGGACGCCTTGTTTGAGTCAAAATTAGTTAACACGGGCATACAGGCTACCTAATACTAAATGTCATCTGCAGCCCATGGACATCCACATCTGAGGTTGTAGGTGGATGCGTTGCTACTCCTGAGGACTAAGTTGGAATGCCTCCTGTCCAGTGTATTCTGCCTAACCACACCCTTGAAACCAAAACACAGCAGCTCTACTTTACGGCAGAAAAAGGTGCAGAGATAGTGCCGCCGCAGGCGAGCCTCCGACATAAGACTCTATCATTATATTACTTATATCATTACTTATTTCACTCTATTTGTACTCGAATTAAATTACGTAATTAAACTTAAAAATATTGTTATAAAAATGGAAATTTATATTTTTTCAATCACACAATATTCTAAACTATTTGCAGTTTGAGTTTCTGATTATTAATTTTCAATTTTTAATTTATTTGTTTCATTCAGTCGAATATCTAACATAACTTGAGTTGATAATTCGTTAGTTAAGTTATAATAATATCAATTAATTAAATAAATGTAAAAAATCATGTCATAAAAATTAAAATTAATTATGTCAAATTACGAATACAAATTAAATACAATACCTTAGTCCAATGATGTCATAGATACACTTGAAAATAATCAATAATTTAACAATTAAAATAATAAATAAAACAACACCATTCTTAATTTAGAATCGTTAATTCAACTTTAAATTTAATAAAACCAGCGTCATGCAAATAGTATCTACGACAGCGTTTTCTACACGAATGAATAACTTTTATTTCAGACGTACAAAAAACTGGAAATCTTGGGAAGAGTGGTAGTGATGCTTCTTTTTTGTGCAAAATATTTTTCTAAAAGCTCTTCAGACTGCAGAATCCGTTACTTTTTGTTTCGAATAACTACAGTACCAAGTTTTGTTACCGGTAATTAAAATCTGTAGGCATTTCAACCTTGCAAGAATCGATCTCGATAGAAAAATGTAGTTACGTACTTGTAGGAGCTACATATATTTTTATTGCAGTAGGTACGAACGTTGTGTAATTACTTATTGTTCATATAATTGCAACTGAGTTCAACGTAGGTTTAATTCATGGCATAAAACTTCACATGAAACTAAAAATAAAATTCTACGTTTGTCGGGACGCGGTTTAAGCATCCATTTTTTTTAAATATATGACGGAATAGCAAACGAGCATGCTCGCCATCTGATGTTAAGTGGTCACTTTAGCGAATGGATATCCACATCCAACTTGCTCCTTTCTACTTCTACTCAGGACTAAGATGGAATGCTGATACACTGGACAAAGTCATAGTCTAATGGTTAAGAATCTCGAATCTCCTTCGCTCCATCGCTCCGGTGGGTCGGGGTTCGAATCCCGCACGCACCTCTTAATGTGCGTATTAGAAATTAATTATCACTCGCTTCACCGGTGAAGGGAAATATCGTGAGGAAACCTGCATGCCTGAGAGCTCTCCAAAATGTTCTTAAAGGCGTCTGAAGTCCGCCAATCCGCATTTAGGCAGTGTGGTGGACTATGGCCCAACCTCTCTCATATCAATTAAGAGACCCGTGCCCAGCAGTGCGACAATAATGGGTTGATGATGATGATGACACTGTACACTGCCTTCCAACCGAAACGCAACAGTGCTCATACAACGGCAATGGTGGTGCCGCCGCCGGCGAGCCTTCGACACAATACTCTATCACCATCTAGAGAGAGATAAAGATTTTTTTCCGACAGAGAAAAAATATTAAGTCATTCAAGAATCAATCGTCCATGTCCTTTGCTGGGCACGGCACTTCTCTTCGAGTGTGGTGTAGGCCATTGTCAACCACGCTAACAAAGTGCAGATTGGCCGACTTCCTGTACATTTAGATTTAGGAACTTAATGGAAAAACTCCTCGGCATACATATTTTCTCACCATGTTTTCGTTTACCGTTAAAGCAACTGATAAGTTTATTTTTATTTTTTATTGTTAACTGAATAGCAAACGAACATGCAGGCTGCATGATGTTAAGTGGTCAGTGCAGCCCATGGGCACCCACAAACCTCAACTAGGTCAAGAAGTCCTATCTGGAGTAGTATGTGGATGCTTCGACATAAGACTCTATCACCATCAAAACTTATTCATTCAAAACAAGTCTTATTTCGAAGACTCGGTTGGGACGACACCACCTTTACACCTATTTCAGCCGTAAAGCAGTTAGCGTGTGAGCAATGCTGTGTTTCGATTTGAAGGGTGTAATACTATTTGTGATTGGATATGGACGTCCATGGGCTACAGTGTATAAGCCAAAAAATTCCGTCAAATCAGGCCATTCAAAAAAAGTTAAGGAAGATGTGCAAATGATAAGACACCTTTAACTCGCTGTTTTTTTTAAATATATTACTAGAATAGCAAACGAGCATGCAGACCACCTGATGTTAAGTGGTCTCTGCAGCCCATGGACATCCACACCTGAGGTTGTGTGTGGATGCGTTGCTACTCCTG
>DWKW01001675.1:0-12220 GCA_018250115.1 Doberes anticus | reverse complement strand
GCAACAGATGATGTCGATGAATGATGAATGATGAAGTACAGTTGAACACTCTGTGTTCAAATGTAATGACGAGGCATCTTCTTACTAACAAAGCATGCAAGTGTTGCTTCATTGCCGCAAAGAGAATTTGCGTTGCAGTTGATAAAACCTCGACAGTTGGTACTGCCTACCTTGCAACCTCTATTTCTACAAGCCCTAACGTACACGACGCACAAAGCCGAAGCCGAAAGCCGCAAATATTTTAAGAGAACTGAGAATAAACGGATTTCCATAATTAGTTCTATCCTATTACAGGCGGCATTTATAAGGAAACCGTTTATCGATTCCCGGCCGTCGAATCGTCTTGTCTATATACGCACCCATACGTTATTTTAGTTTAGATAATCGAAAGTATACCTTCGAATCCTTAGTCATACGCGCCTTATTGCTTTCATTCCGAGTTATTACTAACAATAACGATTCCAATCCATGTTTTTGTGGACATTTTTACATTTACGTAAAAAATACGTGTTAATACACTTATTTTTTACTTCTTCTTCTTGTATGAAAATCGACAGTGATGCTTCTTGGGTCATTTTATAATGGTATTTTTATTTGTAAACGTTAGTATTATTAAATATTTTCCAATAGAAATAGATTATTTTTCAATAACTTTAAGCATTATTCCCTATGACATAATCAACAGTAAAGTATCACTGACGATCTTCTTACAAATCCACAATTCTTTTATCCGTTTTTTATACACTCAAATCCATATTATTTTGTACATTCCACAAATATATATCATAGTCCTTTCTTGATTGTAGCCGTTGGGACGATATGGTGACGTCAAAGTATAAATTGGGGTTGAAAATAATTTAATGTGTACCCAGTTTTACGCGAAGTCAAGGTAAAAATTCTGATTGTACAATTTGCAATGCAATCTGTATTAATAATCGCAACCCGTTGACATACAAGGGTTAACCATCATTCCACTGCCTTCTGTGTACACGATTTTTGTGTCGTTATTGTCAAATTATCAAATTGATTGTTGATATGCATATTAAAGTATATTTGCGTTTCATTTAACAAACATTTCAATTAAGCCAATGCTGAGTGACGGGAACAAACGCGTTCGGTCACTCACCATTCGGTCAATTTAAACGAACGTATCAGTTAAATCAAATGCAGCAAAGGACACGGTCACCGACCTAGATGCGTGCGTCACTATGTACGTGCACGTCACCATACCGTCCCGGGCGGATGCCCACGGGCTAGCCGGGCGACGGTCCGCAGGCTAACCGGGCGGCGGTCCGCAGGCTAGCCAGGCGGCGGTCCGCGGGCTAGCCGGGCGGCGGCGCGAGTGCGCGGGCTACGTGGCGTCGGCGTGCATCTGCTCGCTGCGCAGAAAGTCGATCTGCGTGTAGAGGCGCGGCGCGGGCGCGGCGGCGGCGCGGCGCGGCTCCAGGTCCAGCGCCGCGTAGTGCAGCGCACCCGCCTCGCCTATCGTACGACACACCACTCGTTAATACACCTCTGACATAACTATGCGGCGACTTTCCACACTCGATCCCGACACCTAAACGACTCGTTTACCTGTAGTCACTTGTTACTTTAAAATATGCTTTTTCTAAAGCAGGCCACTCAATTTTATGTGTTCATGCGGATTATGGATATCCAACATTAAACAGGACCACAGTCCCATCTGAAAGCCATAAAAGCGATGCATAGCTACTCCTGGGGACTAAATTGAAAAAAACTTTTAATACAGTGTATTCTGCCTAACCCCACTTTACCATCAAGTTTATTTATTGGTGATTTTTAAATTAATACATTAATATTTCTAGTATTTCAAAAATATAACAAATTAACGGCCTTTTTTGTTTTGAGACAGAAACTCCAGTGCGACGCTCAAATTACAAGTTATTTAAAATTTTACAATGCATATGTCAATAATATTTAAATCGTCTATTTGTTGAGTTAAAAATCAAATTATGTATTGCATAATAATAAGGATGAACTCCCTGGATATTGAAAAATATAATAACAGACAAACTCACTCCTATTGTCAACAACATCCGGCGGCCTGACTATAGTCTTGGCGGCGGTCGGATTGCAGCACAATTCGGCATCGGTGTCCGCCGGCTCGGCGCCGTTGCTGGCGGAGCGCACCAGCGTCACGTACTGTGGCGAGCTCGACACGGCGCTCGGCACGTCGCCCGGCGCGTCCACCGGCGCCGGCGCCGGCGCGGGGCTGCGGCGCCCGTCCTCGGAGATCTCGCGCACCGTGGACAGCGCGTGGTGCGGCGGGTCCTCCTCTAGTTCCGCGGCGTCCAACTCGGGCGAGGCGGGGGAGTCCAGCGAGATGGGGAAGATAGTCTGCGAGCCGGCGGGCGTGCGTGGCGTGCGGCGGCGGCGCGCGTCCTCGGGCGAGTGCGCGGCGGGCGGCGGCGGCGCACGCGGCGTCGTGATGGCGATGGGCCGCGTGGCCGCACGCCCGTACGTCATCTGCACGTAGCCGTCGGGCGTGCCGGCGGGAGCGGGCGCGGGCGCGGGGGCGGGCGGCTCGCCGGGGCGCATGTCGACGTAGCCGGCGGCGCGCGGCGACATGTCCACGTACTCGTCTACGTTGGCATGCGTACGCGTTTCCGTTAAGAACGCCGCGGGTGGGGTTCGAGCCACTATTACCTATAATGAAAGGTCGATAATCAGGTGATGTTTATTATTTACTTCCACAATTTTAGAGATCACTGTACAAAAACAGTTATCCTAACTTAATAACCTTTGGTATTATTAAATATAAAATAATACTAAAGAGTTCAAGGTTCTGTTGATTCCAATACACTATTAGACTGATAAATAAACCACATGTCTGAGTATTGGAAAGACATAATTTACAAAATCTCGAATGAGACGACCTTGATCGTACATAATAGACGAACACGAGTGGCACTCGATGACTAATTACGGAACTAAATTATCAAAGTAAGTCAAAAATGCCAATCACGTACATACATACAAACGCTGACCCTAGCAGATGCACACGCAGGACTTACCTTAGGCGACGCGGAATTAGCGGAGAAGTCCAGTTCCATGTGATCGGCGGCGTGGTGCGCGTGGTGGGCGTGGTGCGCGTGGTGCGAGTGGTGCGCGTGGTGCGCGAGGTGCGCGTGCGTGAGCGCGCCGGACGCGGGCGCGGCTCCGGCGGCGGAGTGTCGCGCGCCCGCGCTGTAGGC
This sequence comes from Doberes anticus, assembly GCA_018250115.1. NCBI lineage: Eukaryota > Metazoa > Arthropoda > Insecta > Lepidoptera > Hesperiidae > Doberes > Doberes anticus. Next base: position 9,005 of record DWKW01001675.1, on the reverse strand, counting down.
CCGCAGCCGGCCCGGCGGCTCGCTGCGCGGCCCGGGCCGCGAGCCCACGCTGTAGGCCCGCGTGGCGCGCTCCTCGGTGATGTGCGAGATCGCCGGCTCCAGCTGGTACTCGCTGGAATAACGCACACTTTGATGCCGGGAGACCGTCGCTGCGTCTCCTCCGCACTTGATTTACGCCATAAAGAGATTGCTTTATTTCACTAATCTAATAGCTATAATTGATTACGATATTCCTTTTAGTTATAAATGGCACGTCGATCAGTACAACCGTTTTTACCTATTAATTAATTTACTGCTGTGTTTCGGTTTGTAGGATGTGGGTCAGGCAGAACACACTGAAGAAAAAACATTCCAACATAGTCCTCAGGAATAGCGACGTATACACAAACTGACGATAGGAACCCGGTCCTATTTAACATTATGTATACCGTTTAACATCAGGTAGCCTACATGCCCCTTGGCTACTCATTCAATAAAGAAAAGAAAGCGACATCATTTCCTCACATTTCCTACATGGCCCATATCATGACTAAAAAGACTTGTACAACATGATCACAGAATAATTAACGCATCAGACCTCCTACTTGTATAACTTTGCGTTTTACAAATAAGTTAAAATATTGCCAACCGTAACGCTGAAAGAGAACAATCGGTTCAAACTGATACGATACGATATAAACCAAATTTAAGAAATCTATCCGTTTTGTACTATAGCAGATTTAATTTATTAAAAATTCGATGACGATTGGGTTATGGCAACCCTTAAACCTACGGTTCTACCGCTATCACTATTGTATCTCTATATCTACGAGTATTTCAATCAATTCATATATTTATTTCTGTCTCTATATCTATTTGTCTCTGTATATATACATTTATTTCTGTTTATATCAATGTCACCTGTCTCCATGGACCAAGTTGTCGACTATGTATCTAGATTTATTATTCATTGATGTCCTGTTAAATTAAAATAATCCATGTATCATAAAAAATACCTTAAAGTAACATATAAATTAATAAAGGAGGTTGCAAATAATTGATCAAATATATCGAAATATATGGTTCGTCAAGCACAGATAGTCAAGTGAAGTCATTCCATAAGGGTAAGGAAATAGATAGATAAATGTGAAACACTTTATTACGACAGTTTATTTCTCCGTAACGTGCTAATAGATATATCAAGCCACTATCGCTTTTTATACGACTATTTATTGCTGGTAAGCGATCCATGCTTAGCAATAGCATAGTAATGGGTTTCTGATGATAATGATGATGAAAATGATGAAATATGTAAGATATTATTTTAAATATTAGCAACGAATAAACGAAGCATCGACCGTAAATTTACTATAATCAATACACGAGCAAAGTAAACGTGAATAATGAAAGGTCTGTCCCCCCCCTGGCCAAGCCAAAATGACTTTCTATTTGGCTTCATATTATCGCTTTCAAACAGTATAGCATATATGGGTGTAACATGAACAGACTGTCACGTGTTGCTTGGTGACATTTAAATCGGTAGCCATATGCCATATCAGTCAATCATAAGAACGTTACGTCAGGGCGATGACGATTGCAGAAATGGAAACACCTAAAAGTTTTGGCAGTTGGCTAGGGCTTCAGGAAATAATAATAATACCTTGAATCTATAATTGAAGCTAAACACCCTGATGACTCGAGTAACTACAGACTCCAACTAAAGATAAACTAAAAAAAAAATGATCTGTTTATGTCATCGACATTTACAACCATACTCACCTAAACCTAAACCGTCTTATACGGGTCGAAGCGATCGGCCGCGATGTACTCACTGAAGAAGACCACCAAAGTCCGTCGACGGTGAATGATCGGAAGCTCACCTAAACCTCGGATCTGTGGAGGGCGTCCCACTATAGACGGAGCCGCTGGAGGAGACGAAGCCCCCGACGGGATCGTGCAGCGGCGCCATGCGCAGGTAGCCGTCGGGCACCGCGTCCGCCGGCTCCGCGGGCTCGTCGGCGCCGAACGACGACGTGCGCGAGTGAGCTACTGAGCAACCGCGGGTCGTCATGCTGTTGAACCACAAAAGCTCATCGTTGGTTTCGTATAACTAAAATCTTTCTACTACGCTTCTACGTACGCGAGGGATAATGTACTCTCACAGATACGAAAAGTTCCGGTTCAAATCGGACGAATGCAAAAACTCGTTTAAAGTTTTTGTTTTCTAAAGAAGGAACTTTTAATGACAAATGGACAAAAGCCATAAAAAGGCAATCATTTGCCATAACAAATGCTCTAGACAGGGAACGATTTGGCATAATAAATCCTTCGGAAGGTCGCCATATGGCATAACAAATTCTCTAGGAAGGCAACCATTTGCCATAACATACGCTCGAGAAGAAAATCGATTGCCATAACGAATGCTCTAGGAAGGCTACAATTTCTCATAACAAATAATCTATCAAGCCAACCGTTGCTGGCATATAACCAACAAGCGAGGCTTCGTCGGATGATCCAATTGAGTGTTACAATACAGATACGCAGGATCGTCTCGGCGCATCGACTATAAAGCTATCAGTGATGATAGACCAGGCGCAGGACCGGACGGAGTAGCGCAAATTAGGGGAGGCCTGTGTCCAGCAGTGGACCTCTAAAAGCTGATGGATGGACGATAGCCCAACCCTTGACTGTTTCTAAATAAACATCGGGGACCTAAGAAAGGCAAAGCAGCAAGAAGGGCAGCAAAGCGTAAAGGTTTCACTGACGCAAGCGTTTATGCAACAAGCAAAGTTTTGCTCGTTCCCCAAAATTAAAGCTGCATGCCAAGAGTTCTTCATAATATTCTGAAAGGTATGTGAAGTCCTAAAACCCTTTCATTTCTATCGTGGCAACCCGTGCCCAGCAGTGGGACAACAACGGATCGATGGTGACGCAGTCACCGTCGTATACTCTCTACAATCGTTGGAAACTCATGATAAAAGACTTCGGTTATCTCAAAACCAAACAGAATAGCAAACGAGCGTGCCGGCCACCTGATGTTAAGCGGACACTTCAGCCCATTGACATCTACATCAAACCTCAACTAGGACGGAAGTCCTATTTGAGGTTCTGTGTGGATGCGTTTGCTACTCTTGAGAACTAAGTTGGAGTGCCTCCTGTCCAATGTCTTCTCCCTAACTTTTTTAAATTTTTCTTTATTTTTTATTTTAAATTTTTCTTTATTAGCAACGAGGCAGACGGGCCACCTGGTGGTAAGTGATCACCGTCGCCTATAGACACGAACAAAATCAGAAGAGTCGCCAATGCGTTGCTGGTTTTTAAGGAGAGCTCTTTTAGCGCCTTTTTTGAAGAACCCCATGTCATAACACTCCGGAAATTCACCCTTTCAGCCCTTTATATGGCCGAAATAGGTACAGCAGTGGTGCCGCCGCAGGCGAGCCTTCGACATAACGCTCAACATCGATCAAAAGCTCTGCTAGCCCGAAAGCTACACTTGAATAAAGCCGGCATAATATTTTCTATTGATCGTCTTACTTCATAAAGTCCTTAGATAAGATATCACAGCTATCCGGCTCCTCTGGTATCCGCGGCGTGCCGTACCACTCCACCGAGTCGATGTCGTCACGCGATGAGTCCAAACCTAGTGGAAAATTAACACAATTAATTACATATATGTAATACAATGATGGCAATCGAGTGACGATGTACTGAGTGACAGCTTAGCGGTTAAGAAACTCGAACACCCACTCCGGTGTCTCGGGTTTGATATCCCGGCACGCATTTTTATTTTTTTAAATACTACATATACAGAAATCGCTATTTTCATCGGCAGAGGAAAAACATCGTGAGGAAACCTCCATTATCCATAATATTCTCAAAAGCATGTAAAGTCTGTCAATCAACTTGGCCAGGGTGGTGGAATGTGGCCTAAACTATTTTACCACTGAGACAAGACCCGTGCTCAGCAGTGGGACAATGATGATGACAATCACAAAATTCGTTTCAAACTTCCAACTGCGAGTATGAACGCCAATATCAACCAAACAACAATTCTGCATCTTTTGGTCGATGTAAAGTTGAAAGTCGACCTTTTTGGTCCTGGCCAAAGCATCCAACGGTGTTAAACGAGCACGGAATTTAATACTTAGCGCTACGAAAATTTATGATATTTATAAAATTCGGAAACTTTTCGGCCCGTTTTTCGAAAATCGAGCCTTCATCAGACGCACGCGTGTGTTAGCGTACGCATGTGAACGTGTGCGGTGAGGAACAAAAGTAACTTGTGAATATCTCCGTCTCTCTCTGTCGGCGCTTCACAGCACTAGAATGACGCAACAACGAGGTCATAGGGCACACGGACATTTCTTGTGTATAATCTTTTATACGGCATTAAACCAATTTTATATAGCCTACTGCATTATTTATTTACTATTATCGAATCATCTACATGCTTCTGAACGTACGGGGTAGCGAGTGTTGATTTTCACATGACGTTCAATACTTAAGATTTTTTTTTATATTATCAGAGCAGCAAACGAGCACCAGCACCTGATGTTAAGTGTCTGCAGCTCATGAACATCCACACTTGAGGTTGTGTGTGGATGCGTTGCTACTCCTGAGGACCACGTTGGAATGCCTAACTTCCAGTGTCGTCTGTCTAACTACACCCTTCAAAACGAAACAGCAGTTCGTACATTGCTGATTTACGGCAGAAATATGTGCATGGTGGTGCCGCCGCAGGCGAACCTTCGACATAAGACTCTACCACCATCAAATGATGTGTATTCAATGAATATTAATACATACTACCTTCAAGCAACTCAGTATGCCTGGGCGGCGGCCTCTCGATCTCAAACGACGAACACGCTCGTGACGACGGCATGCTGTCGCAGCGGTTCCGCAGCGTCCCCGCATCTGTGGACAAACCGGCTGTTGGTGCGTGTCTAGTGTATTGAAGTAACAGTATTTATTGCTTTAAAGACTAATCATCTCGCACTATGTGGGTTTCTTTGATTATCCTTAAATAACTTTTCTTAATAAATAGATAAATATTGACAAATTAATAAACATACAAACATCTTCTATTCTGATGTAAAGGACTGTGTTTTTGACAATTCAATGTAAACTACGTGAAATGGGCGTAAAAAATATATTGCTATGTGCTGAAAAGAAAATACCGAATACAATACATAAAATACATAAAGCTGTCTAAAGTTGTGTTTTAACTGAAAATATTGATTTGTCATATGTGCTGAAAAATTAAATAACGAACACAATACATAAAATACATCTACATAGAGCTGTCTAAAGTTGTGTTTTAACTGAGAATATTGATTCTCATTTATTACATTGCATTATTCATTAGTTATTTAATTTTTATTAATGTTACAATTAACATTTATACAAATATGTTTCGAGTCTCCGCTTGAAACATACACATCTAGCTCAATATTCAAATAGGCGTCAAAGAGTACAAATTTTTACTCTTCATGCAAGTGCCGACGTATACATATCGTTAGCATGGAGTCATGCGTAAAGCCGCGGTCTATGTTAATCTCCAGTGGTTACAGGATAATATTTAGGTACGCGCTATAGGCAAAAAGATATCTCCAGTGATTAGTGGAATAAAATAGGTACGCACTACAGGCAAGTAATAAAGCGAAATTGTCGTTTTAAAAAACGTAACGAGTAAAACGTATGCCATAATTTTGCCGTTTTATTTTATTACGAATCTGCATGCTCGTTTGCTATTCCGTTTGAATAAAAAAAAAAACAGAGTTTTCCCGACATAACATGCTGTCTGTAAATTACATTGAAATAATAATCATGTACACAAAATCTAATTAATAACCGAAAGTTATCAATATTTTTTTTTGTTGATAGTCTCGGTTCATAATGACGTTCTAAGTAAATATTGTAGATGGATTTTAACTATCGTAAATAATGCAAATCTTACTTCAAATCTCATTATACGAATTCTATTGATTTATATCTAGAGTAAGAATGAAAATAATCATCTTAACGTTAAATAATCATTCAAAACAAATGGTAGCAATTAAAACAATATCCTCCTGCATCTAATTTGGACTGTGAGCTAATTCCGATAGTAACAATCTTTGCGTTCTCAATACATTATTAATTAAAAAAAACCATCAGGTTAGCCTAGCCTTCGTGTAGCACTTTTTAAATTTATTTAAACTCTTTATTGTGACATCTTTACAATAAAGTCGTGACAACGGGCGGACTGAATTGACTTGATGTTCAATGCGTAAGTTTTGTAATATTAATTGGAAAAATCCTCGCGGTGGGGCGCCACCAGTTTACACGCAGTAAAACAACCACATACATATCTCAATTTAATGTTCCATTAACAGATCCTACACTATTTATACTCACCGTCACTTTAGAATCTGAAAAACAAAAGCCAGGCAATCCCAAACAAGAAACAAACATATCAATTAGTAATTCGTGCGATGCGATATGGCGGGGATGGCGAGGGCGATGGAGGGCGATGGCGGGCGGTTAGCGAAGCGGTACATACTCTTGGTATGCGCGGGCGACATGGCCAGCTTGGACAGTCGCGCGCCGGCGGAGGCGCGGCGCCCCGCCCACTGCGCCTTCTTGCCGCCCACGAACGCGTCCGTGCCGTTGACGGCCTTGCACGACGAGAGCGACGAGTGCATCGAGTGCATCGAATGCATCAGCGCCGCCTTGTCGAGGATGGCGCGGTCCACCTCGTCGCCCGTTAGCGGCGCGGAGAAGGTGCGCGTGTGCACGATGCGCAGCGGCTCGTGCGGCTGCAGCGACGGACAGCCGGCGGGCAGCGACTCGGTCCTGTGGTGCCTAAACGGCCGCGGCGGCGCCGGCGCATCGCCCCTGTCTGACGTTAGTGTGTTATTCGCCGGTTGATTTTCGGCTGCGGAACATACAATGAGAAGCGACACGTAAAACTTATGGCACCAAGCGTCACCCGGTGCGGATGGTACGGTTATGTGAACGCTGGACGATGGTACTTACCGATTATTTTTTTAATTTTGGTTTTGGAAAAATATTTTTTTTTTCAATTATTACTCATTAAACATTTATTCGTATTTAATTTTGAATTCAGCAAATACAATATCGAATGTTTAATCTTTAACGACTGGAATGAATCTTTGAATCAAATCAAATAATCTTAAAAAAAAAATTACGCTTATTATCATAAAACCAATCAAGTACCATCGTTCAAAAGTGGTTACGACGTTCTTACAAAAACACAACAAGGATTTCTTCAGCAGTGCTAGAAACTTTTTTTGATATATAGCGCCCACGTTAATTTAATAAAAATTGGTGTTGCATGTATTAAAAAAATTACCATTACTAATAGTGTTATGAAAAACCTTTAGTTTATAAGAAAGAGTTGTTTAATTGCCCTCATTATTGTAGAGAAATCTCCATAATCACGCTTATCAACACCTACAACACCAATTAATTGATTCCTTATAATATTTAATTATTATCAAACTACCCGAAAAATAAAAATATCCTTATCCTTGCGACGTTTTTGCACAAAACTCCAACATGTAGATGATAACGATAACACTCGACAGGACAGATCTGAATGACCACCGAAAAACCATCACCATGACCATGCACACGATAATCATTCGTATACACGTATTATTACAATAAAGAACAAAGCATGATGCCACATTTCATTTAACAATATATAGACATGCAAGAAATGTTGAAAAATTGTCAAAACCTTCCGTGTGTTTTCAAAATTTTCAAAAGCGTTGAATTTTTATTTTTGTATGAAATACAGGGACGTATAAGGGACGCCGCCGTACGTTCAGCGCATACGCGTAGAATGCAGTACGTACGTACAGTGTGTATGAACGCCGCTATAGAAAAAATTACTAGGTACCTACCGTCAAATGTTACGTAATCAAATATAATACTGTTGTTTTCAATTCCTGTTCAGTCATGAAAAATCTTTAATAATTCCTCTTCAGTCATGATTTTTTAAAATTATTTTTCGAAAAATAATTATACCAAAAAATTTCGACCACTACATCTTTAAAATAGATCGGCAATTGCAAAAATCTATAGCTATAAAATTCGATTAGTCTTATAGAACCTTTGGATTGCCACAAGAGACGCTGAAATCGGACAAATTTACTGCAAAATAATAAACTGCGACCAGATGGACTGATGACCTGAGAAAAATGGCGGGAAACCGCTGGATTCAGAACAGGACCGGATGGAGTAGCGCCAATTGGGGGAGGCCTATGTCCAGCAGTGGACCTCTAAAGGCTGATGGATGGATGGAAATGGAAAAATATTTTACGACAAATGAGAACGAAGAATTCTTCGAAGAAGATTTCTAACGAAAATTCTTATTTAAATAACCATTTTCTAGAATTGACGCTGTTTTTCGTAAGATATTGATTATGTAAATAATTTGACTATTCAATAGGAATAACATATGGGATAGAGTTCGTAAATATGTTTTTTTATGTATAATTACATATAGGACGTAACGATATACATATATGTTTCAGCACTCTAGAGTCCACAATTTTGGACGTGACATGAAAAATTTCGACGAAAAAAAGGACGAAAATAAATTATTGAAAATGAGTTTAATCTGACTTGAAAATTTAGCAAAAACTTTCAAAAATTCAATTTGAGCGATATTTTGAAATTACCTACATACATATATTAGTCAAGCACCCCAAATTAATGAACAGTTTGTCAAACTGCCTTTCCGACTGGCACTGCAATCGAGATTATTTCAACTATCTTTATTCTTCCATTGATTACTTTTCTTTTTATATTAAAGAAGTAGCAAACGAGCAAGCAGGCCACCAGATGTTAAGCCACTACAGCCATGTACATGCTCACCCGACTTCAAATAGATCCGAGCTTACTGTTATCTGTTATGACGACCCGTACGGCGCCGTGGTTAACGCGCGGTCTGCCGTTCGGAGGGTCCTGGGTTCGATTCCCAGCGGGGCAGAAATTTAAATGATGAATTTAGATTT
>DWKW01001674.1:0-12221 GCA_018250115.1 Doberes anticus | reverse complement strand
AGGTGGGATTTAGCCATGCCGCCCCAAGATGCGATGCAATATTGTATTAGTGATTGGCATAGGGCGAAATAGACCATCATAAAAATGGTCTATTGAAATGCTGAATGAAATAATGAAAAATGAAATAATGCTGTAATAGTACTGAAATAATGCTGAGGTATAAAATCTATTGGAAATAATGGTAATCAATTAAATTAACACACATGTACTGCGAACATAAGAAGGTTACGAGATCACCTTTATGAGTTATGAAGTTTCAGGTATGAATCAACAAATATTCGATTTATTATTTTGACACAACCCGCACTTAGCTAGCTTAGTGGACTATGGCCTAAAATCTCTCATCTCTGATAGAAGACCCGTACCCAGCATTGGGAAAATGATTAAGACACACCTTTTATGGCTCATTCATAGCTTTTTAACAGATTTGTAGTAGTTACACAAAAATATAATGTAGGACATTTGTAAATTAAATGATTTATGTACAATGACTAGCCTATTATAAATAAATGTGGAGCAGTTGGATTATTTTACATATTGGTTCACAAAACAACTACCAACATGACCGCAAAAAGTCGATTTTATGACTTTCCTCATAACAAGGCCCGTCCGTGGTAGGTTGCAAAGCCATCAAAATAAGCCCCTCGGTAGTCAATTAGCAGATGTTCGATTTTAGAAATTGATCATTTTTATTTCAAAAGCGTAATTTTAAATTGCTTATCATACGCTATTAAACTAATTAACGTCATTATGTATCTGTTATCTATTCATCACTGTATCTAATTAAGGTTCGTATTAAAGTTTGAATTTCACTGCCTATAAAACTAGGAGTACGTACATGGCTCTATGCATATTTAACCGTATATATAGGTCAATGCACCTTTCCCCGCTATCAACTTAATTCAAAACGTTGTGTCTTACTACGAATGTAGCTGTGTGTAAAATAATACTATCAGGGTTTTTAACAATAGCCATAATTATTATAATGTTTCACGTTAGCGGGTTATTCACGTATAGGTCGAGATAAAATATTCATAGTATTTCCCCTTCCCGTTTTTAAAATAAATCAAGCTTAAATTAACTCGCGTTTTAAAATAGTTAAGTAATCGCTGAGGAAAATAAATAGAGCAAGAATGTCACGATTTCTGTTTCGGGTTCAATAATGCCGGAGAATATTTCAGTCTCGTTGTTTATTCAGTAGCTACTTAAAGCATACCATAGTGTATATTTTTAAAATCAGAAGGCGAGTCGATAGGGTTCACTAATATTGAGCGTCGCATCGTCGAACCTGCATATCGTAAGCGGAGCATCTGAAAATGAAGCTAGTGGAATATTTTATTAACAAACATTGGAGGGCTCAGGCTAATGGAATGCAATCAAAAGTTAAGCATGCGTATGAAGTTTGAAATTCCAAAGTGTATGTTGACGGGTAGTGTTGGAAGGTGGAGCGGCGTGGCGGGCGGTGGAGATGCGGGCGGCGGGGCGGGCGACGACTCACGCGCGCCGTGCTGAGTAAACAGAACAGATACACGACTCGGATGCGCCTGCGCTACTGGCAGTACTGCACAGCCGCGCTGCACTTGCCTCCTCACACTGCCTCGCATTGCCTCTGACTACTACGACAAAATAATATATTTACTAACAACAAAAACATATTGATATTTATAACATCGAATACTTTCGCATAATCCGTTTTATACAAATCCATAAAAAAATAAGCTTTTTAATAATATCGGAAACATCATTTAATAGTTTGACCATCAGTAGTGATATTTCTAAATAATATTTTTGACGTAACGAATATCTAATGTACGGAGTAAGATATAATGAAAGAAACTATGAGCGCAAAAATAATCATTATAATTATAATAAACCGAAGTATACTTAGATTATATTTTAAATTCCTTTCAGACTCTACATAGAGTAAGCACCACTAAAGTTATTAAAATACGCTCATTGCTGTTTGTAATAACATAAATAAAGGTGTTTTTGTTGAATTTTTCGTTGTTCAAAGTTATTGTTTAAAATAAATCTAAGCTTTTAAATCAAATTCTAACGTTCTATCATTGAATCATTTCGTTTCCATAGAACTGTCAGAATTTATAAAGCCTTAGAGAGGTTGCTAAATAATTTATCTCTATAGTCCCGGTGTTAATCAAAAAGGTTTCTACGGGGACACGTGTAAATATCCCGAGCTAAAGCTCCAGTTCCTTTTATGGGGAAAAGCCCGTGGCTGTTCATTTTGGAACGCGTTGTCCAAACATTTCTCCTCCCAGTTCATTACGTTAACACGATAGTAGTTGTTTGAGCGTACGTTTCATTCAGACCAAATTTATATAAAACACGCGCTTCCTGCTGCATATATCAAAGATCTGAGGTTATGTTATGCATAAAACATTTTTAGGTTTATGAGCATAGTAATTGAAAACGATGAATTTAGAACTAATAAAATTTGTAATAAATACTCTTTTACAATACTAATGCGTGTCATAATAGTTTTTTATAAATTAAAAAGAAACTATGATCTGAATGGTCAAATTTTAGCTAATAACTAGAAATATGAGTATACAATAGACACATTTTTTTTAATAATGATCCGTTTACTACGTCAATGGAATATTTTATGGAATGCTTCAAGACTGATGAGTAAATATCTCTTTTTCGGTTTGCTTTTGTATTTTACTTCAATTTTTTTTTGTAAAGTTAACGCTGATGAAACTGTTTAAAAAATTATAAAGATGGTTCCGTTATTAATAAGATTCGTGTTATATTGTGCAAAAAAAAGAACAAAATTTTAATTGACAAAGCTTTATGCAACCGTAGATTGGAAAACAATTATTGTAATCTATTTAGCAATACAAAACAAATCGTCGAAATACATCGTCATTGATAAGAATTGGAATATAATACCAAAGAATTCGAAATAGCACAGGAAATGCTATGACGCATGAATAAACTTGGAAGAAAAGAAAGCTTCTTATGATTACGGTTCACATTGAATACCATAGATTTACAATTAGTTTAAAGGCCTCAATAAAGTTCTATAGAATTTTCATGTGAACGGTATTTTTCAAAAACGCATTCATTTATGATGAAACAGCTCTGAAACTAGGAATGAATATTTATGTTTTCTCATTAATGCGGTATAGGGAATAATAAATATTGAGTATCGGGTATGGCGAGAAGGCGAGATTAGACCAAGAGCTTGCGACCACCAAGCTTACGTCTTATTATTACATACATTTTAAATATTGTATCGTAATGTTTATTATTTTATGGCGAATTTAAAATCGAGCATTAGATGTATAAAAGATAAATCAAATATTTGACCTTCCTTGGTCATTTCATAAATTGTTTCTGTGCTGTGTTTACGTTGAGTTATCCTACATAATAATAATACACACATAAAAATGCTATTTAGTTTTTAAATATTTTTGATATGTTTTTTTAGGTCTATAAATTAAAATGGTCTTTTCACGTTTATAAGCACTTTGAGATAACTGTATATCTGATAGTCATTAAATATGAAATATTTTTTACAGAATAAGTTAAAAATATAACTGCATACTCCCTAGTATGACACTAATACAGGATTACTTTGCATGGGTTTTATTATTATTTGAATAAAAAATTACAGAAGCGTGTTATGTGAAATATGGCATCACGAGGCTTAAAAATATGGTCAACTTCAATAAACGACTATATAATGTTTAGTTTGTACTTGTATTAACACATTATTAACACATCCCTTCATATACCTAATCAACTAACTAAACGGCAAGAACCTATCGGTCTCTGGTTCCTCCGCTATAGTGGTCGAAGCTAGCGCGGCGGTCGGCGGCGGCAAGGTGCAGTGTTACGGCAATGAATGAAGAGGTACCAGAAACGCAACCTAAATACCGCACATTCTTCGAGTCCCCGCCGTCGCCACGTGTGCTCGCCGCTTTTACCTACCGCCGTTGCCGCCCGAAATAATATGCTTCTGTTACATACCAAAATATAAAATGTAAATCGAGTTATCGAGCCTGCCGATAAACTTTCCTATAATGTGTTCATTGATTTATCTCTATGGTACAATAAATTACGTTGGCTGAGTTTTGCTATTATTCTACTAACAATAGAAGGAGAAAGAAGACAATAGTTTTATTTCTCGAAAAAATAAAAACAGTTATTATTAAAGTGTTATGTTTTTTTATACTGAAGCAAACGAGAATGTTGTTAGTAATATTAAGTGGTCACTCCCATCAATAGACAACCACATCCAACGTCTGTGTCTGTAGTCATATCTGGGGGTGATACTGCTACTGACTAAGTTGGTGCACCTCCTGTCAGATATATTCTGCGGCAGAAACATAATATACTAGGTGTAACTTTGGTGCCGCCGCAGGCCAACATTCGATATGAGACTCATGTAAAGTTAAGTTTCTCTTTCTTACTGTTTTAGTTTTATTTTGTTTACCACCCCCATTACGTACTTATTATATTAAAATAGTTATTATTTAAAAATAATAGTAATACATTGCACATGTAAAAATTAGCGTTAGCTTCATAAACGCATGAGGCATGGTACCCAAAACGCTGGTAGTATTGCCCCGTTGAACAGCCAGGTTAAGCCGTTACACGAAATAGCTGCCAGCTCTAAGGTCACGAGAGGCAAGAACAAGCGTGGTCGACATTTCTGGTATGAACTTCTTCATGTCAGGAGACCATGGGCTCATTCCAGAGCATGTAAATAGATTTTGCAAATAGGCAATTTAATTATCTGTTAGATTACTAAATAGGTATATATCATATTTATATGATAAGCTAGTTACAATGTACCTACACATACAGGACATATATTGAGATGTTGTAAGGCCGACAATGGGATTACTTGAGTGTTAATAATACATCTTTAAGGAAATTGTGAATTTCTTAGTCACACAAAACGTGACTGTTTCAGGAATTGGTCAAATAAACTGTATTTTTTTAAATTTCTAACTACTGGATATGACTCACGTTGAACTATATCTATATATAGCATACTTACATTGACGTACTAGGAAATCGTATTTCCCTTATTCATCGATAGCTAATTAACGCGTTATTTTAAGAACATCGACGTTTATTAATTCATTCATTATTAAGATCTGTGATTATAATAATTTTGTTAAAATGAGGTCTTCAACCTTAACAACTATACAATATCTAAACATAAAAAGAAGAGTTCATTCTTTCATTCGGTTCCCACGTATTTTTTGTGAAGGAGCCAATAAGGGGAATAGTATACCCTTTCTTAGTCCTGTAAACGATCGTGGGGCCTTATTTATTGCTAATAGATTTCCGAACGGTAAAATACTCGAGTATGTATGCATTTAAAAGAAGGGGACGATCCACTTAATGCAATCTCACAACTAGTCGATTACATTACGTTTCAAAATTATAGAAAGTTTTAGTAAATTTTTGTAGTTCATTCATGTGTCTTCACATTAATACCCATAGAATCTTAAAAGACGTGAAAATTTAATGATAGTGTCAAGTGCTTTATAACATGCGCTATTTATGCATTTATCTATTCTAGAAAGATATTTTTAATTACAGCAATGGTGCAAAACATTTAGTTTAGATAGCCTTAAGAGTATTCCGCCATAGACAGACTGAAGACAAAGATTCTATATAAGGTTACTATATTTTTAGCTATAAACAGAACTGCTGTTTCTCAGTTTGATGATCCATATTATAATTACTGGTACACGTAATTACCAATCACTTTTCATAAGTTTTTAATGTGTTAAAAACGCAACTTTAACACCTGCTACCTCGTTCGTTTTAAGTTGCAGATGTCTCTGCATTTGCTGCGTGGTCCCCACATTATGGACATTGAATTGTTAAGTTCATTTTATTATAGGTGAAAATTTTATTAATTACGAATAACTGTTTGCAGGTGCGGGAGACCCGAGTAGCAGCGGGGTGACGGGCGTGACGCGACGCGGACGATGCAAGTGGTTCAACGTGGCCAAGGGGTGGGGGTTTATTACCCCTGACGATGGCGGCCAAGATGTCTTCGGTCATCAGGTAATTGATCAAAATACGCCATTAAAGGATTTAACTGTTCTTTGCTATTATATTTATGCATTGTTTGTTTGCACCTTAAGTTTCTTTGTAAATTTCGATGATTATTTCATATCAATGAAGTTGCCCCAACTTCGGTTTACTTTTAGACTTAACAGAAGCTTTAATATGATTGTAGCACACGCTTGAAGCCTCTCGTTGTAACGTCAAGCGCAGGGCGTCTTCCAATAAGACCTCTAAGTATAATAATTTTCAAAGGACAAATCATATCCAAAGTTCATCATCATTTTGTACGCGTTGTTGGATAAATTAAAAATAGTAAATTTCGTATGTATCTTACTTACTATTTGAGGATGACAAAAAGAAATACATTTTAACGAGCTTCTACAGCCGGTTATAGTAAAAAATATATCCATTGAGAAAACACGCTGTCGTATCTAGCGGTTGACCTGATAGTGTGCTTATTTGTTTGTTCGGCTTATCAAGGCCGGATGTTTTTTCTATACATTTACGCCACCAAATTTGTACTTCGTTCGACTGCAACAACGCTAGCGGTAAAATATATATTAGGTCAAGACTACGTTATTGGATGTTGATAAGGTTGCCTATTTTCTCATGGTAAGTTATTCGGTTCTTATGTTTTCTTATAATACTTTATAGATGTTGTGAAAAAACTTTATGCTTGTCATCATCATCATCAACAACCCTTTTTTGTTCCACCGCTGGGCACGAATCTCCTCTCAGAAATGAGTGGGCTTAGGGCCGCAGTCTACCGCGCTGGCCCAGAGTGCATTGGCGGATGACACACGTCTTTGAGAACTTTACGGAGAACTCTCATGCATGCAGGTTTCCTCGCGATGATTCCTTTGCCGTTAAAGCGAGTCATAATTAATTTACAGTATACGCACATAATTCAGAAATAACAATTACGAAAAATTAGAGGTGCTAGGATTACTTGCTATCACTCATTTATCTTAATATAATGATGGAAGCCTTACTTAATAATCGTGTACTATATACATATACGTAGCTGAATAAAGATAAAATTAAAATAATCAAATATGAAATGTACAATATCACGCTCCATTAAGAGTAACACCACGTGAACGTGATATTAAGAAGCTTAAATTAAAATGTTTTATGAAAGTGTTAACTGAGTGAGATTATCTATATTTCCGAAATTAAATATATCTGTTAAACTTTATCAATTAAATATTTCAGTCTTTAGAACCGACTGTACAGCACAGGACTGAATGGACGGCGAAAACTAGTATGCAATATTGCAATACATGCAATAGAATCAGAATTGCTATGTCTAAAAACTCCACCGCTTAGTACAGTCACTGCTCCGACTCACACATCTGTACCGATATTTCATTGGTAAATTATCAATTGATCCGTATTTATACACCTTTCAGAGCGTCATACAGATGCCAGGTTTTCGGTCATTGGGAGATGAGGAAGAAGTGGAGTTTGAATGCAAAGAGTCTGACAAGGGACTTGAAGCGACGCGTGTGTCCGGTCCATCTTCTGTTGACTGCCAGGGGTCTCACCGAAGACCGTTGTCAAAGAAGCGGTTCAGGAAAATCCGGTAAGTGTATAAACGTTTTCGTTTGAGTAACAACGTTAGAGTAACAGTTTATTACTAACTAAATTTTGTAAAGAAGCTTTAATTAATTGGCAACAATATAAACAATACACAATTTTAACGGGAATAGTGACAGGACCGAGTGAAACTTTTTAAGCTTGGGAATTATTTACCAAACTTTAGTAAGATTCTAAGCAGGAATCGAGATCACTATTTGATTCATTTTGATTAATTGGGAGCTATGGACTCAGTTTTTGATTGTAGTCAGGGTCTAAGTATACATACAAAACAACAGCAGCAAGATGTACATAGGTAAACATCTACCTGTACCTACACTATTTCAAAATAACGTAAAACGAATAAAACGAAAGGTAATTTTAGTAGCACACGTTTTGTTAATATTTTTACGAGAAATTAATTCAAATAGCTTTCCGTATGATACACTTTTGATAGGGTAAGTACAATAGATTAAGCACAAAAATACACTTATTAAATTATAAATTTTTTGTAATGCAACATAATAATATTGTCTAATCAAAGCTGCAAAGGTGGTCATGATAATATTTATGTTGTACGTAATTATCATACATAATATCATTTATAATTTAAGAAAGTCGAAGATAGAAGATATAAAATATTCATAGCTTGAACATTTACTTCAAAATATTTTTCATCTTTTCAGCTGCTACAATTGTGGGGAATTCGCTAACCACATAGCCGCTAAGTGCAGCATCGGACCACAACCAAAGAGATGCCACAATTGCAAAAGCGAGGACCACCTCATCGCTGATTGCCCTATAAAGGTACATAACATGACAATATTAGACAGCGTCTCGCACGAACGCCTTCGTAGCACACGTAGGTAACAATGTCAGTTACAAGGTAAATTTCATGTAACGTAATTCACCATTACATTGTAGGTCGAGAAGAAAAAGGACGAGTCGCAATCAAAGAGCTCCGGCAGTTCTCAAGGAAGCCAACAAGGCAGCCCTCAGCAATCCTAATTACCAATATCAGAAATCATGATATTGGTGTACCAATTCTGCTATTCTCGGTTACATTTACTTATACGTATGTTTTAGATATATTCTTAATGTACGTAGTGTTCTTCGAGTACTTGCTTCGTAGCAATGTTACTTACGCATATCCATCACTCGAGTAGCCAAGCGGCCTGACCTGCCAAACTGCATTATCAACTTAGTTGTTAAACGAATTAACGTAAATTAGATTATGGAACAAATCTACCTCATTGTAACAAAGATAAGACATACTTACATTTTAATTACCGAACTATGTAGAAGACTGATGAGTACAAATCTGTTAGGTACAAACTAATGTTACTCATAGATTTTATAACCTAAGTTTGCAACTTAAGTACAAATTTTATGTGTTCGAGTGTCGATACTTTTTTTTATTATACTTTATACTGTATACCCAAAGTTAGTGTGTGTTTATTACTATATTATTATTTTTAATTTTGTTGCTATATTGTATTACGACCAATTTATGTTATTTTAGCACGTAATGATTGTAGGTTAGATTTATGACTGGCTATGAACAAAATTATGAAACGCAAATGTGAAAATTCTACGGGTGAAAATCGAAAAAGATTATTTAAATATCACTAATACATAATTTGCTTATTGTAAACGCTACTAATGCTACCATACCCACATAGAAATATTACAGTTAAACGGGTATTTACACAAGTTACTAGTTTTTATAAATAATTTATTAAATATTAATGTATAATTTAATGAAGTCAAGGTTTATATTATACTACTCTTGATAATATCTTATTTCATGCCTAAATATTTTACTATTACCAATAATATGGAAACGTTGAATCGAAGTTAATGTGCCAAAGTGAAATTTGAATGTAGTTGCAATAATATTATTATTTTAAATTAGAATTTAAACAGTAGCGTCAATTAAGTTTATCTTAATACTAACTTGCCTATTTCGATTTTAAGCAAAAATTCAGGATAATTTATGAAAATAAAATTCAGATTTTGACAGATTACCCCTAAACAGCTTTTTATAGTTGAAAGGTTTTTTTTTTATATTATAATTCTATTCAGTATCAATTACTATCGGCGAAGTACTCATAGCTTGCTAGAAACTTAATCTTAAGATTCACTTGAGATATTTTTGAGCAGGAACGAGTTTCAGAAATAATAGTGCCTATGGTACTAAATAGGGGTAAAGGCGGTAGAGTCACGTAAGAATCGTATGCTCGTATGGTGCGGCACCACTGAAGCACCTATTTGTATTGTAAATGTAGTGTTGCGTTTCGGCTTGAAGAGGCTTCGGCTTGTGGTAACCAGCTAAACCCACAATTTGACTTTTAAATATTAAAATCTTCATCGTTTTTATGATTCATGAATGCAATCATTAAGCATCAATTCCAGCCAAATCTCTACTAAAATTGTGTTTAGAAATTGCCATCAGAAACAACAACATTTTTCTCTAAAGCTGTGAAGCATAATTTCCATGTTGCAGGTTTTTTATTTCTTTTTGATATGGCTGTTTTTAGTGTACATCCCTCAAATATAATAATACTTCAAATAATTCAAAGCATCAGAATATATCATTGTTGTATGTTACAATAAGTACCTACATTAAAGCCTTTGTGTGCAGCAATTAATACTAGTTGGTAAAAAGATCTATTTTATCCTGTATTACTTAAAAATTGAATTTCGCTAATATTTTAAAAATACGCCGGCTTTATCACTTTAATGCATTCTTGTATATTCTACATAAATATGTGTATGATATGTATACAATTCTAATATCATTAATACAAAAGTAGTGGATTGGGATTCTCCGGTATTATACAGGGGTAATCTGTAAAAAGACAATTTGTGCCTAAAAAGTTATTAATTGAAAAAGATAATTTGCGATTTTGTTTGCTCAAAAGCCTTATTATAAGTAAGTGAAGATTTTATTAGTATCCTAGGTACTTACCTCGTTAATTTGATCCCGGTACAAATTCTGCCTTTCGGTAGGAATTAACAGTTATGATATTTCAAGCTCACAGAATCATAACACAACTATCCTAAATTTCTAATTAGTGATCTAGGTGTATAACATATTTTACATTGCAGTGTACACAGTGGTCTACGAGTATGTGCCCAACATTACTGACAGTCAAGTCATGCCTAACATACAAAACCGATTATTCTTTGGTTAAACGAATGGTATCAAGAACTGATTTATATGGAGTGTTAATAATATCATTTTATAACCATAATGCAACTGCAATATTGAACTTAATTTAATCTAACCAACATAACGTATATTTTATATTACATTTAAAATAAAATTTTCACTTTCAAAAGTATTTCTTAAGTCGTAAAATTATGAACCTTAGTCTTAATTTAGTATCGACTGCATAATAACTTCACAATAAATACTTAACCCATCGATTTTGAATATGTTTTTAAGAATTTTTGATGTAAGGATTTTACACTGTTAAAAATATTTTTTATTTAAGAACATTGTCGTTTATCACAATTTCGTTACAATTTAATTAAAAATACTGTTTACATAATTTGACTGCCGTGAATAAAAAAATAATTACGAAAAACAGAAAATCAAAAATAAGATTGAAGAAACCTACACCTACATGTTTATATGTAGTATATTATACATTTCTAAATCTGTTCTAGATGTTTATCATATTGATGATAAGTTAATTTAGGTAAATTTCAAAGTAAAACTACAATTGCTTTTGAACTATGTATGAATAACAATTGTCATCTTGTTAAAATTAGTTTCACTAGCCTGAGCAACTTAATTCAAATTATGGGTCAAATTATAGGAACTGTATAGTAGGTACATATAGAAAATATCACATACAAATAAGACACTGACAAATGAGGTATTTACAGATACGGGTTTTTTTAGATTTATGTTTTATGGAAATAATGTAGCTTTAAGGATTTAAAGACTATTTGAAATCATCTACCTCATAATTTAATGAAGTTAAATAGAGTATATTGATAAGTTAATATTATGAACATAATACAAAGTCTAGCTATTATATTTTTCATTCTATCTTTGCTGAATGCCGAGTTAGTAAAGAATCCTTACATTTAGAGTTTAAATTTTGTTTTATTTTTTATTTTTCAAAGAAAAATATAGTGCAAAATACATTATGCTTTTTATTTCATCACCCGTCCCTTAATTTTTATTACCAACTACTTAATTTAAATTACAGTGATTAAATATAAATTAGTTAAAGACGGTGGTAGATCCTGATGTTGGTGACACGCCACCGCGTGCACCACTGCTGTTCCTACTTCGGTTGTAAACCAGTCCTGCCTAAATTTTACTGAGGTCTAATCTAAGAATTTAGGTATGTAATGTAAATATTAATAATTTTTTTTTTTAATATCTCTCGAGATTTAAGAATCTAAATTTTGTTGTCTAGCTATTTTTATTTTTTATTTCTTTTATTTTAATACAATAGCAAACAAGCATGCAGGACACCTGATCTTAAGTGTTCACTGCAGCCCATGGACATCCACATCATCAACGGAAGTCCGTTCGTCTTCCGTCTCTGCGGTCGTATGTGGAT
>DWKW01001673.1:0-12222 GCA_018250115.1 Doberes anticus | reverse complement strand
GACAGAAATAGGTGCGGCAGTGGTGCCGCCGCAGGCGAGCTTTCGACTTAAGACTCTACCACCATAATTACTTTTTTTTTGAGTCCTTCGCTTTCGTAAATTATGGTCACTGCGTGTTTCTAATACGCGTTGCACTCCCCGGCACGCCGTAAAGAGGAAATTGCCTCCTAGCTGAATTGCGACCGCCTTAAAAATTCTAGTACAGAGGACCAACAAGACAGAATCAGGCTCTTTTATGCTAGAAGTCTTACTTATTATACTTACCTACTGTAAAGTGCTACGTATTATGTAGCGCAGTGTGACGACCCGTATGGCTCAGTGATCATCATGTCAGGCCGCTGTTCGGCGAGTCCTGGATTCAGGATAGAAATTTTAATGGTGAAATTAGATTTTTATGCCTTGTCTGAGTGTTTCTATGTGTGGCCGTGATATCCATGACACAAACTTACTGTATAGCTGTGAGTATGAAGCGTCATTATTGTAAGTATAGATACAGTGTATTTATCCATCTAAGACACCGAAGCCGTTTTAGATCGCAACGTTTGCTGTCACTGACAATCTAATCGTCATGGCCGAATACGGTCGTCATTTTCGTTCGTGTTCACTAGCCAAAGTTGGTTGTCATTTTTGCCAATAGCAATTGCTAAAGATTATTAGGCAGAACAAAAGTTAACTCTATTCCATCGATATTTGATAGACAACTTCATTTACCGACATTCAGCAGCCTAGTTAACAATCTCGATCTCGCGCTCCGGTGGTACGGGATCAAAAGCTGTTGAGGCATTCCGATATACGTAAATTGACAATTAATTAGTACATTTAAAATGTCTTGCGTGTAGTATTTTTCTACATTCTTCTTATGCTTTTCTTACAATTGCTGATATAATGCCATGCTGATGCGATGCATTGTTATAAGTACAAAGGCTTGTCTATAAAGAACCTTTGTTAAGACAAACCCGGCAGTGAAAATGAGTGGTGCAAACGGAAACCTCTCATTTTTCCTTGTTTGTCTTCTAGATAAAGCAGCTTTTGTGCGTAAGAATAAAATATGCAGTACGTATCATATATCCATATGTTTTCGCCTCATTTCCAACTGCACGTTTTTTAAACTTCGTAGAGACCATATTTTTCTTTACTTTTAATTTTTAGGAAGTATCAGAAATAAAATTAATACATACAATAAAATCTATTCATGACAGAAAGGCGCCATATTTTTGTTATCATCAAAAAGATTCAGAAAATTTTAATTCCAGTTTATTACCCGCTAAAATTATCAGCCATAATTTTAAAATCATGAATAACAGTAAACATAAAATAAATCAAAATAAAAATATTAATATATGACTATTAGAATCGCCAAAACGTAACGGACCAATAATAATTTTAATCAAAAACTGTAATAAATAACTATCAGTACTAAGACAAGGTTCACAGAGTTTTACGCTTAAGTCGAAGTTCAATCTAAAAATACTCATAAACATAATGAAATTATGATGTTGCGTCATTTTAATCTCGAGATAGTCATATAATGGAAACATTGCGGCTGGAACTTAGGTAAGTATAAGTTTATTGAGGATTGATCTTTAGTAAGGTTGTCAGTATTTTAACCCTCCACTGAAAACGAGTTTCTCTTCGAATAATAAAAAAAACGTATTTGAATACGTCAAGCAGTACTGTTCGCGCTTTTAAAATTTTAAATTATTTTGTTTCGGAATTTCAAGTTTTATCAACTGTTACTACTCGATGCACAAAGTTTGTCTTAAAATGTATGTCTTGTTAGTATGATTACTAGTGGTTAATATTCACAACATCCCGCTCCAGTGGTTCGGGGTTAAAACTCCGGCACTCTGGCCTCTAATTTCTCGAAATTATTTACGTATCAAAAATTTTCACTTGCTTTAGGAGTAGCATAATGCACTAAGTACTTGGCCAGCGTGGCCTAAACCCTATGGCTCTACGATGAAAGGGATTATACGATATAGACCCAAAAATGGAACAGTTATGGGTTGACTTTAAAGATAAAAATAAATGATTACTATAGAGAGAGATACAGCTGGCTACTATGTTCTGACTGTTATTAAAAGTCTCTTCTGATTACGGTGCTTTAATTTATAAGTAAGTTATAAAATACAAGAATTGTTTTCTGAGCTCTGTGGGGTACCACGAACTTCACAAGGAAGCCCCGTTGCTTCACTAAGATGAACGGCATTTTACTAACAAATTAATTACAAGAGATGTAACTCATTCTTACATCGCCTCGAAAGAAACAGTATTCATCGACTGTCATCACCGACAGCTTTAAAATTTGTCGAGTTTTAAATGAATTAATATAATCATAAGTGGCAGATACGTAAAATAAGAGCTGAAAATTTTATAAACGCACAGGCCAAACACTTAGGGCAAGAAACTTCGCACACGTATTCCTCTTATGACGTAGGCATCCACTAAGGAAGGATTTTTCAAAATTCATAGGAAATTAAAGTTTATATGGAACTTTATATTCCGCTAAAAGTACATATAAAGAAAGGTTAAAGAAGTTCTAAAGTAAACGTGCGCGAGAAAAGCCGCGGGTAAGAGTTAGTTGATTGATATTTACCAAAGTAAAAACAGGCTATACAAAATATGTATAAACCAATACCAATCTTTTTTGAATCAACGTGATAGAGAGTATTTCACACCTCCCTTATTTGCAACAGTACCTACGTACAAAAGTAGAACTAAAAATTCAAAGGAATTGAACATCAATGATATAATTAACATGTCGTTACTAACTTAATTTACATCGGTCTCGGTCAATATTTATAACGAAAGCATCCAACTCAAAAGAACTATCAGAGGATGTTAGTTCATCGCCGATAACAAAAGTGGAAATGTATCTGAAATAAATTCATCAGAAGCTTAAAACAACCGACAATAGCCGAGTCATTCAAATGCCTTTCCATTACAATCCGTCGGACGCGGCGCCACAAAATTTATACATTTTTCGAAACAACATTCGAACATCAACATAAATAGAAGCGAGAGCCGACCGCTTCGTCCGAACGTACATTCTGTTATCCAAAGACGTATAATTCAGTTCTGTTATCCAAACACATATAATTCAGTTATCCAATGAACCACATGCAGTGCATGCGAGCTCTCCCCAGATTGAATTGAGACCAGGAAACGAGTGTGACTCCCGCAGTGCGCCCGAAAGTTAGTACTCATAAAATATACTTTTCGAACGTCAGATGTACGTAACGTCGAACATCAACCTTTGTCCCTTCATATTCAATGTGAATTTTGATAGTGGAATTCGACGTGTGTGGCGGAATATTGTGAAGACCTCTTCAAATCCATAACAAGGAAAGTCAACGAAAACCCTGCTAAGATAGTTTACTCGTAGCGGATATACGAAACACTTTTTAATAGTGATGAATCCTCAATATGTAATAAACTTAGCTATGCACTATGTAATACACGAGGAACGTAGTGGTTAAGAATCTCGACCTCTCGCTCGGGGGGATATTCTCCATAATTTTCTCAGTGGCAGCAAACGAGAATATAGACCTGCTCATGTTATGTGGTCACTGCAGCCCGTGGACATCCACATCAAACTTTGAGTAGGACTAAAGTAGAAGCAATCCTTCGACTCTACAACCATAAAACTACAGATAACAAAAAGTAGAACTAGATTCTTCTTCAGATTCTTGACCTTTCTGTAGTAAGCGCCATCATATATTCGGTGGGTCGAATAATATTAATTTCTGTTATTTTACTAATATACGGCGACAACGCGGTCAGTAGTCCTGTAACGTACAAATGATTCTTACAATTTTACAAATTTTAACATGCCTGTTAACAGCTAGCCTCACCCGTATGATTATAATTATTAATATTATTTAATAGACCATCACGCGACTCTACCATTAGTCCTAACGCCGTACAATTACAATTTTAAGACTTTGCCGTACGGTTGTTTAATTCAATTATTTTATAAAAAATCTTATACCATTCAAAATTCGATTACATAAAAGGTAGCATTTATTAACAATTCGTCACATTCCAACGTATAATTCAATAGCGTTCTACAAAAAGATCACTGCGCTTAATTGATATTTTGTAAACTTCCCATGTTATGAAAACGATATCATTCGACACGGACGTAGTTAATATACGAAAACCCTATAAAACTACACGTAACATTGCACTAGTGTAATAGATACAAGCATCTGAAATTGGATCTCGAGCGTTTTAAAATAATAGCCATGAGAATTACTACGTACCAACGCCGCATATAAAATTTGAAATCTAGATTAGTGTCAGAATATTTATTTTTAACAAACGACTAGTTACCATGCCGGTCTATCGTTCGGAGGTCCTTGGTTCGCTTCCAAGAACATATAAGAAGAACAAATTTAGATGTCTTGACTCTGTATATGGCACCCAAGATACAAGGAATGCTTGTAGGGCTGCAAGTCACACTTGTAATCGGCGGCGTAATCTCTCTTTTATAATTTTTTCTTACAACACATGTAGTTTCACAACAAACTTCATGTATTAAATCCAAAACATTCGAGTATTCATTATAGCATACCATTACGATAAAAGCTATGAAACTCATTTCACGGACATATTACAACAACTCGGCGGTCACAATAATCATGTCGAATTAAAATTCAAATCGAATCGAATGCGATGTCGATAAATAACGATTTACACTCAGAGCCCCACACTAGGATTTCCTGTGACGTTGGTACCATGGACACACACAAAGACAAGAACACATACACCCAGACTAGAAATATAAGACTTAAATATTTCATTCGATCTGTTCCGCTGGGATTCGAACCCAGAGTCCTTTCCGGCAGACGGGTATATTGACCACTGTACCATCCGATTCGTCGATAAAAATAGCACATAAAAATAACACGATAACGAGTCGGCGATCGTTAAGCTACGTAAAGCTATTTTGTTGTACTGTTTACAGCGTTTGAACTGACGTACCTCGTTCATGGCGAAGGTAAACGATGGCGTGTTCCGAACTACATCACTGTCCTGAGATGGCAGGTCAAAGGGTGCGTTCATAGACTGGCTTATTCCCTAAATGAAATAAATTAATTTTACAATAGAAATTTTATCAATAAGAAGAAATAAAGACGAATGTAATAATAACTAAGTACAACTATTGCAGGATTTTTGTTTATTTAACCATTGAAAATTAAACATTGCAAACATCTATCACTTTCGTTCTTATTTAAGTGAAGAAAGACATTATGAGTAACAAAGCTCCTAAACCAAAACAAAAACTTTTGAGTTTATAATAAAACTCGACTTAGCAATAAAATTAAAATGGGTGTTTAAGTTACGTAGTAAAAAATCATAATCCTATGACAGATGGAAAATGACAACTCACAGGTGGCAGAGCCTTTTGTCGAGGGCTCGCTTACGACGGTACCACCGGTACCCCTATTTCTGCCGTAAAACAGTAGCGCCCGCCGAGTAAGGCAGAATACACTGGATAGAAGGCATTCCAACTTAGACCTCGGGAATAGCAAAGCATCCACGTAAGACCCTTTTGGTGCTATTTGGTGTTGAGGTTCCAGAATGGCCAGCATGCTCGTGTCATAGTAACATAAAAAAAATTGGTGCTTTAAACCGAATTGTATATTGTCACACCCGCAGGTTGCGAAACGGCTCGTCGCATTGTTGTTTCATGTTTCGCTAGCAGTACCTGAACGCGGCTTTACGGCGAGAATCAGTGAATTTCCCCCGAGCGCTGTAAAGAGCTCGACGTCAGACGACATTTGCGACGCAGTACGATTCCGACTTGATGTCTCGGACATTGTCCCTGATGCTGCTATATTTTGCCGGAAAAATCTGCAAAATCGACTTAATTTCGAATCGAATTATCGCTTAACCTCAAAGGAGATTTCGTTGTATTTGAGAACAGAAAAGTTGAAAGCGGGCTTGCAATCTTTTAAGAGAAATAAAATAATAATTAAAGTTTTACGAAACAACGATTTTGTACTTAATTAGCGGCTGGAGTAGTGTTAAATGGTAAGTACTGCCCATGAACATCCGTATTCAATAATGAGTTCGTACGTGGCTGCGTGGCAAATCTTGAGAACTAAGTTAGGATGCCACCTATCGAGTATATCTGATTTAGAATCGAAACACTGCTCACACTGCTGCTTTAACACAGAAATAGATTAGCGTTGGTGACCACAGGCCAGCCTTCCATAAGACTCTACCACCATCAAGCCGTAAGATAGCCGTAGAACCCGTTTTTCTAACTACAAAAGCTGAAGCAGGGTGATGTACAAAATATCCAGGTAACTATGCTGCCTCTGCAGTCAATCGCGAAAAGGAAGTTCAATTATTTTTTAATAATCTCATCCCCGAAAAATATTAAGCACGAATTTACCCGTACCAATAGCAGGATTAAGATTACTTCGATACTGGCTTCATTTTTCCTTTCTCATAAAAGGTGCTCACGAAAACGACTGCGTTTCGAAACGTTCTCATTACGCTCGTGGAATCTTTTTACTTTATAACACAACGCTCCCCTTCCTTATTCAGTCAAGTATTACGAAGTTTCCTCCTTCATCGGCTGCGAAAGAAAATGACTAATAAGAAACGTCACAATGATAGCAATTTATTCGCACCCGAAGTTGTTCAGCTTTAATTAAAATGTAGAGGAAAGCGCATAACTTTACTGGTCCTGGAAGCTTCATTTTAATAGTTTCTTTGTTCTTGCCAGCCAGTGTAAGCTACTATTAAGCCCGTAATGATAAAAATTGTTATCGCGCACAAAATTATTTGCGTATTTGCGTAAGTGATGGCCACCAATCATCATTAACCCATCATTGTCCCATTACTAGGCACGGGTCTCCTTTTAGCGATGAGGCCATAGTCCACTTCGCTGGTCACAGTCGCGGACTTCCAATGCCTTTGAGGATATTATAAAGTACTCTCAGGTATGCATGTTTCCTCCCGATGTTTCCCATCACTGTTAAAGCTGGTGATGTATATTTTTTTTATAAGACGCACAGGTAAAGCTAATTTTGTAAAAAATAAATAGAATAATAAAAAGAAATTAGAGTAGAGTGCCGGGATTTGAACCCCGACCCACCGGATCGGTAGATCGAGAATCATAAGCACTAGGCTATTGCTCACTAGGCTAGGCTATCCCTTACTATTTCTACTAATAAGGACAGAGAAGTCGTAAATTAGCATAAAAGTTAGATAAATACAAACGTAAAATATAATATGAAGGTAAGAAAAAAATGGTAAAATCATTACTATATTTTTAAGCGCTAAGTCCTCCGAGTTGTACTTAATTTACGATACGGTAAATATTTTCAGAATATTTTAAATGAGTTTCGCTAACCATGCACCTCGTTTACGGAAATTGCTCCACCGTAAACGCTACGTACTTAAGCACTGAAAGTATTTGAGGTTTAGTGCTTGAATTTAAGATGCAAGCACGGATCGTGATCCCTCTAGGTACGTACTCGATTTCTTGAGTCTGGTGGTTCCACGAGTATAAAATAATTTATATGTTGCATACAGATTACAGCGACCAATTCAAGTTAGCAGGTAGTTGAATTTTGTCGTTAATTATTATTTGTAACATATAAGAAAACCGACTTCAAAAGTGACCGACCGGACAATTTTAAATTTAACAAGAAGATTTTTTCACAGTAAATCTTACTAAACACACAAACAAACACACACGCACACACCTACACACACGCACGCGCGCACATACACACACGCGCGCACATACACACACATTCATGCACCCAAGTAATTTAATAGATAAGAAGATAGGTACTTTACTCAATACGCTATTGTTTTTTTTTCTCTGCTTTATTCCAAATGGCATGAAGGAACTGTTTCCCAGACCACTGCTCGCACTTTTCTGGGAGACAGGGTTCTCCATTTAATATGTACAATCTGGCATGCTCAATAAATGATGAAATAAATACAAAAAAAAACACTGACCATTTAATATTAGATGTCATCCAAATGTTACAATATCATGAAATACGAGTATTTTGGTATATACAATTACGAATGGTTTCGAGACGAAACTCATTCTTCATAAATGAAATAAATCTGTCTACTTTAAAAGCTCCTGTTGAAATTCCTACAGATTGAAGTGCTTTAAAATGTTACCCATGCATACACATGTACATACATATACGCACACATACAAGCGAATAGTAGCTAACAGATTTTCATTGAAAAATGCGAGATCGTATCCACAACACAATTTAATTCATACATCAGTTACCAGAATTCCAGGCAATTTTGGTGTTTACCATTGTTTCAAAATATCAGTATATTCAACTTAATGTAAAACATTACTGATCAATAACCGTTGTTATTATTATTATAGTCCTAAATTTAACATAAGCAACTTCAAACCATGCCCACATTATTTTTAACTCGACACAAATTATCGTGCTGACAACCTCACAGTCATTTCCGTCAACATGATCATCTGTGTCTAAAAAATGGAGAAAACATCACGATGGACGTAAGGCGGCTCACAAACTCAAAAAGGAAAGTTCCGCTTTCGTTTCTTTTTATCTTTAGGGGCAATAAATATGTCTTCCGCCCTCACACGCTCTGATACCGAAATGTTTTACCGACTACTACCTAGCCAATAAATTTAAGAGATTAATGATAGATACGAAATTTATTTACTTAAGTACTTGTACCGTGAAATGTAATCTGTCCTTATACCAATTAATCTTACAAACGCCTTTTTATCTTGCACTTACTGCCTTCGAATGAATTCGATGAAATATTATGTTTAATGCCGTAGAAAATTAATGGCTCTTAAAGGAACATAGGAAATGTGTACCAGTGTAACCCAATAATTGGGTTAATTATTATTTATAATGGGATTTTGATAGCGTCCGGTTCTTAAAAAAAGTGTTACTAAAGGGTACGTTTACAACTAAGTCTTTGATATATCCGAACGATAACAAATAGAAACTGTTATTTTTAAATCAGAGAAATATACGAACAGTGATTCAGAATCACTTTTCGGAGGTCGTTTGCCTTATTTGACAATTGATCGAATGCAACGCATTGTGATATGTACAACAGATTGGATCGTATATTACTTACTTTCTACCTTAATCGAATCGAAAATCGGTAGTCCACGTTATTTGGTAATTGCTTTTAAGATCTACCATTGCATTTGCACAAAATAGAAGAAATAAAAAATTAAATAAACTGAGTTTTTTTTCAAATGATCTACTTGTAAATATAGTTCGAAAATCAAAAATCAATCACGTCAATCAATTTAAGAATCAATAATGATAGTTAATTCGACGCACAGAAATGAAGTAATAAAATATCAGTGCAGAGATTTTCCCCACCCAAGGGACCAAACATAAAAAAATTGCAGTGCAACCATCATATTAAGTTACTCGCTACACTTATTGATTTAACAAGCGTTCCATATGCAACTGGAACTATCCACCCTCTGAGCAAAGAAACGCCATTACGAACCACGTGGGACCCTCCCTTAGACCCCATGGGGCTCCCTTGGGGCCAGCTAACGTGTGGTTCCGATGCACATTTTTACTTTGCCACTAATTGGTGCGTTTCTGGGGTAAAACTAAAACCCCAACCCTCAAGGGAAAATAGGAACATAGAGCTTTTTCAATGTCAATTTATTTGTACGAAATGAAATTGTTACTTATCTGTGATGGGTTTATTAATGCATGCGGTTACGATTGGGGTACAAAGTTACGGTTTCAATCCCACGAGCAGTGATATGTTACGGTTATTTATCAGTGACACAAAGTTATATCAAAACCTATGTGGTACTTGTCGCGAAAATTATTAATGGTAAGTATTCGCAACTTCAATGTATCTTAAATCGTTAAGCTTTATCTCTCGATAGCTGATAAAATACACGATCACGAATCTGTAAGTTAAATTGATCGAGAAACTGCAAATGCCGTACCAGATGACGTAATTGCATTGCCAGGACAGATTGATTGATTAAGATATTACGAGATCTATTTACAGAAATACTCGTAACTTGGTTTGGTTGGTCGCATTCAACATTATGCGAGGCGCAATCTTAATGCCACTAAATATTATCGACATTACAGTAGATGTTCAGAATCATCTTAAAAACCAAGTTTTTAATTATAAAATTCTAAATCATCTTTTTCCGTTACCATTTTAAATATACGCGCCACTACTTGTTAAATTGTTAGTGACATTGAGGGTGGTCGCGATTACCTAATTAATTCGTTATTTTTATTCGTGTTCAACTTCTTGCCTTGACAACTTACTTGTATTAAACCATCGCCTGGAAAACAGTATTTTATTTAAAACTTCGAAGATAGTCCAGTATACGGAGCTTACAGTAGATTACATTCATTTAGTGGTAGCGTGATTAGGTTGATAGTGGTTAGGGATCTCGACAACTTCCTTCGGTGGGTCGGCTTCAAATCCGGGCACGCATTTCTAGTTTTTCGAAATTGTTATTTACAATTATTTCTAATAACTTCTTAACGTTTAACCTGTGTCGTGGGTGCCATGGACACACACAGAAACAAGCTCACAAACACCCAGACCTGGTACAGAAATTTAAATTGATCATTCAAAATTCCGCCCCGCTGGGAATCGAACTCAGGACCCTCCAAACAGCAGACCGCACGCTTACCACGGCGCCATTCGGCCGTCAATATAGGTAAGTTAATTAATAATTGTACTACCTAGGTACTAAGACTATTAATACTTTTATTATTTCACGTTTTTTCCAGGTTAGAATCGTATGAATGCCTCAGAAACACATTATCACTTACTTTGCAGTGAAGTACCTACGTCCGAAATAAGTACGTCAGTCATGTAACTCCATTATGTTCGTAAATCCGCAATCACCAATCGTAATGGTCTATGGCCTAAACAAGTTATAGGAGAGTAATGGGTCGATAATGAGATAATAGCTAATAAACAGGCGGACGGACCAGCTGAAGGTAAGCGGTCACAGTCGCCTATGGACATTAACAATACCAGCATATTTTTGCTTTATATTTATTCACGTTCAATACATCTCAATAAGGGCGCGAAATATTGTTATTCAAACAAAATCCCCATGATAAAGGCATCGCCTCATCAGCGGCCGCACCCGGTGACCTCACTGGGCGGGGCCGAATTAGCGAGTCATTGTTTTGTTTACATTTACACCTCAGCGATTTATTGAGCGAACACTGATTTTAATATTTTGCCTTAAAGCCTGGGAATACCAAATGAGGTTCGACTTTTATGTAGGTACATACATGTATTGCTCGTGAATCGTTAATCGCACCTTGTAAAGAAATACTTGTTGCTTTCATCATCAACCCATTGTTGGCCCACTACTGGGCACGGGTCTCTTCTCAGAGATGAAAGATTTAGGCCATAGTCCACCACGCTGGCCAACTGTGGATTGACGGACTTCACATACCTAGTGGTGCTAGCACAGTAATTGTCTCAGTACCTACCTTCCTAACCTAATATCCTTCCTTGTCACCTATTACAAGAGTTTGTAACTAAGATTTATGTAGATAATTTTATTGTTAAAGTAAGAACGCAGAGATGTTTTTTTTTTGTTTTTCTTTTTGTCACAGCGATATTTCGACCACTACTATGGTAAAACATATTCTAGATTGGGCCAATGAATGTCATCAGTTTTTCTATATTACTATTATGGTAGCCCGTTCAATATCGACTTTAATACTCTATCAGATGTACCATGTCAGAGCCACTTAAGATTTCTGACCCAATCTAAGTGGCAAGTATCCATCAATTCACATATGAAAAGCAAGTACCTGCGTTATCCTTCACTAAGTGCCAAATATTACTCGCTCTCGATCGTGAGTGCCAATATGATATAGTGGACCCTTTTATCGTTTTTGAGCCTCCGGAGTGAACAGATCGGAACGAGGGTAGATAAGAGCCTTCAGAGCTATATTATTACAAAGGGTGCGTGAAATTTTGCAGATACGAACACGCAATGGACATAGGATCATCCGATAATATTAAAATTCCGCCATTGTTGTGTGTGCCTCTCGACGTTACGTGGGCTTTTGAAACTCAATCCCGCGGCACTACACGTTTTTCAACAGATGCAGAAGTATTTGAGTAGAGATATTATAAGTGTGCTGTGTGAATAAAATTTAATGCTATTGATTGTAGTAAACAAAAACTTGAGAAGTGTTA
>DWKW01001672.1:0-12225 GCA_018250115.1 Doberes anticus | reverse complement strand
GATAGCCTCGTGGTGAAGAATCTCGACCTGCCGCTTCGGTGGGTCGGGGTTCAAATCCCGGCACGCACCTCTTAATTACGAAATTGTTATTTATAATTGTTTCTAAATTAGGAATTACGTGCGTATTAGAAATTAATTATAGTAGCTTTACAGGTGAAGGAAAGCGTCATGAGGAAACCTGCATGCCTGATCGTTCTTCCAAATGTTCTCAAAAGCATGTGAAGTCCGCCAATCCGCATTTGGCTAGCATGGTGGATTATGGCCTAAACCCTCTCATCCCTGAGATTAAACCCGTGCCCAGTATTGAGACAATAACGGGTCGATGATGCAGCTTTAAATAACAATCTGCAACGCTTATCTCATAGTTTTACCGCATATCCAATACAAATTTGCGTCATTTTCGACATTCTACGCAGTCTTTATATTTTCTCACCGTTATGGACTTCCATACCTTCCATATAAGGTATACTAGCAGGTATGCTATAATTCAGAGGCCTTCGTGCATATATCCTGTTATTCGGATGTGCCTGATGTCTCCATAATTTTATCCGATTGAGGTCTTGTAATGTCTTTTTTTTAATTAATCGAAGCAGTATTTTAATCATAAATTAGATTTGAAAGTGAATATATCTACTAAGCTTCCCAATTGCTGACGGCGCGCCAGAAACAAACTTCAAAACCCCCGGACCTTTGGGTACTTCGTGAATTGTTTCAGACACCCTTAAAGTTTTTTTTTTTTATAAATAAACAATGACATTGTTTTCATTAAAATAATTTCCAGTTTAATTCATGCCGCAGTGTGACGGCACTAGGATGCGATTTTCGAGTGTATTTTCAAGAAAGATTTATTTTAATGCATTATTCAATTCATCTGGCCACACGGACACCTTTCGAAAACCCTTTCGGACGGTTCCCTGGACACCTTTTTTTAACTAGAACAAATCCGGGAAAATCCGGAGGTATGTCTTATGTCCAAGTGTCGCCCGCGGCGGCATGCGGCATGACAATGCAATGCTCACACTGCTGTGTTTTGGTTTGAAAGATTTAGTCCTTAAGGGTAACATCGCATCCATGTACTTCCGTAGTTCTTAGTTGCGGAGAGAGACCTGTGTTTAACAGCGCGACAGAAAATAGATTACAAAGATTAAAAACACAAAACCTCTCAGTAAGAACATTTATGAGTAACTTAACGGCAAATAATAAAGTACCTATAAAAAGTTATATATTATTGTGCTGACCGCCTTTCACGCTCTGAATAGCAATAAAAGATGCATAATTCTTTTGTTTTAATTAAAAATCCAATAGCAGTTTAGGTATGTGGAACACAAAGCAACACAACACCCCATTCAACTCCCCTTCGAATTATGAAGAACGGTTCGAAATAACACTTCAGTTTCTTACATTATTCTTGGAACCGAATTCATGCACTTAAATCATAAAAGTCTGAAACAAATTGTACTGTATATTTATAAACGGTGGCAGGATATAATGGAAACTGGTCAACTATTCAATAACCAACAAATAAGACTATCTTGGGTTCGAAAAAGGCTTTATAGTTTTTACATAAGAACTTTTCAAACGGTAGTCAAAAAGGTAAAATTACGGAAAAACTATAGACAGTAAAAAGATCTTTACAGAGAGACAAAGTTAAATGTTTTTGTCAAAAAATGTGATTCAATATTATAGATAATAGGTACATATTATACATAAATGCATATAAATTTAAAAACATAATATACGTATTTTCAGAATCCGCTCGTGGTACTGATTAAGAATATTTAAAAAATATGTTTAATATTCGAAAGAATATTCAGTTTTAAGAATTGGTAGTATCTAATTCATACTTACCACGTTTACTTTAATCTAAGCAAACAGTAACACGGCTTGCAATTTAGAGGGTTCTGAGTTCGATTCCCAGCGGAGCAGAAGTTTTAATTATGACCATAACATGGAATCCCAGTGAGCTATGAGTTTGAAGCGTTAAGAAACAAACCAAAACGACAACCATCAGTACGAAACACCGAATATGAATAAATTAACTATTAACATAGAACAAGAAACACAGTAGACATATCAGTGGCCATTACATTATCTACAAAGAGTATTAAAAAGAATAACAGGAAAATGTAAGAAAGTACACAACTTTTTTATGATACGAATTAGTTCTGAAAGTGCGATCGGAACATGATAATTGCTGCATGAAAGAAACTTTATAGTTCCGAGGTTCTGCTTGAGTATACAGACAGGGTGTCCCGGCTATACGCGATTGTTCAAAACGAACAAAATACAAACTAGCATTACTGCAATGAGCTGTAGCATTTTAATTCTTAAAGAAAATATCGGGAGGTTTCGGTGCAGTTCATCAAAATGTATTCAAAAACATATGAAGAGCACCAATTTTCATTTCTTCATTGCGGTGAATCATGGCCATTTCATATACATACATACATATGTCCCAGCAGTGGGTTTTTTTTAAAGGGGTAGCATAAAGCATACAGACCGCTTAATGTTATGTGGTCACAACAGCCAATGGATATCCGCATACAACCTAATGTAGGACCGAAGTCAGATCTGAAGTTGTACGCGGATCCAGTGTATTCTGCCTTACCACATACTTCAAACCGAAACACAGCTCACACTGCCACTTTACGGCAAAAATAGGTGCAGCGGTGGTGTCGACGCAGGCGAGCAGCACAAGAATAGCCGACCAATAAGACTACCACTATCTTTTGATCACTATTGTTCACTTGCAAGGTAGGTAATGCAAGTTTTTCCAAGTAATGCCGAGGCGTTTACGGAGAGAACAAGTGGTAAACGGGCGGTTTTAGTCCATAGGGTACTGAATACAGTCTCAGTTCAGTCTGGCATACTATCCTTGAACTTGAAAGATCGAGTCTGTACTTGTTTGTGTCTCATGTAGAATTCTTGGAATGACAACAGTAAAACAAATGTTCTTGTAATAATATCGTTACGGTCTATGGTATTATGTCCAATGGTGGCCTGCGGCAGTAACACAATTGGAGAGCAGGCATTCAACTTAGTCCTCAGGATTAGAATCTTGTTAACGTATGACCTGAGATAGGACTTACATATTTGTGATTGGATATGGATTTCCATGGACTGCAATTACTACTTAACATCAGGTGGTCTGGATAATGGTGGTAGTCATATGTCGAAAGCTCGCCTGTGGGGCACCACCGCTGCGCTTATTTCTGCTGTGAAACAGCAGTGTGAGAACTGTTGTGCTTCGGTTTGAAGGGTGTAGTTAGGCAGACGACACTGGACGGGAGGCATTCCAACGTAGTCCTCAGGAATAGCAACGCATCCACACACAACCTCAGGTGTCCATATCCATGGGCTTCAGAGACCACTTAACATCAGGTGGCCTACATGCTCGTTTGCTATTCTGTTAATATAAATAAAAAAAATGGTTTCAATATATAAAGAATAATAATAAATAACACATCTGTAAAAACGTAGGTGTCGGTATACCTATACATATTCACCACGATGCAATATAGTAAGACAAATGACTGCCACATAATTTATTTAAAGATTGAGCAGGGAAATGAATACAACATCAACTCAATATTTACAATATTTCTATCTCCCCAAAACTGAGCCGAAGAAATGACTTTAACGTACACATGTGAGACGTCTTACTCAACTATTTTTGGATAACATCGTTTAACTAATGTAAGGAACAACCCTAATGGACCACTCGTCATTTATCAAAGTCAACACATGTGACAAGCAAACGTGTAAAGGACATGATACAATGAAATATTATCAAACATGTGGAGAATATGTTTGAGTTACAAAACAATATTACAGGACATTTATACTGATTTTCGTTTGTAAATAAATAAATAAGTAATGTTTCACACTCATAGCCTCATACTAGAATTCACTGCGTTATTGGTGCCATGGACAAACACACAGACCAGGTACAAAAACCCAAGACCCTGCGAAAAGCAAACCAGCATGTTGGCCACGGCGTCATAGGGGTCGAAATTTATTTATCAATGTTGTTGGCATGGCGGCTGCTAAGGGGGAAGATTAGCATTAACATAAAATTACCCTAAAAATATCACACTTAATATGCAAAGTTAAATTTTTCGTCGGACGTTTAATAAAAATTTGATTCGAAATCTATGTTAAGATACAACGCAATTTTTAAAATCCGATTCACTATCGATGTAATTTTATACAAGGGAATAACATGATATCATTAACATATTAATTTAGTCTTTACGCAGAAGAGTACAAATACTATTTTTAAGACAACTTGCTTACTTACGGTTTTATTTTATGACTATATTACGGTAAATAACCGATATTAGGTATGGTAAATAAATAACGTTTCACACTTATAGCCTCACAGGATTTCACCTGTGTCGTGGGCGCTATGGACACACGCAGAAACAAGCACACAAACACCCAGACCAGATACAGAAATCTAAATTCATCATTCAAATTTCTGCCCCGCTGAGAATCGAACTCAGGAGTCTCTGAACGGCAGACCGCAAGTTGACCACGGCGTCATACGGATAGTCAGATTTAAAAAAATATATATCCGATGTTTGTCGACAGACAGCTACATTACAATTTTCTTTGGTATGTTACAAGAGCCGAAAAATGTTTGTGATTCATAGTACTCATAGATAACAATCTTATATCTAAACAGACGCGGGCGAAAGTCTATTTCTTAATTATTTAGTATATAACTGCCTACCTCTCAATTACTGTTTCAAAAATCATCTAGGGCCCTGTCAGTTAACGCTTTCGGCTCGCCAATCAACCGTTATGGAACATTTACCATCCGTTTGTTTCGTGATCGCATTAAAAAAAAGATAATTTGACGGGCAATCATTCACACCGATGTAATCGGCTCTCATTTGGACGGGCAAGTCTTGCATGCTTGCCTAATTGGCGTGGTTCTTTTGAATATAATATTGCTAATTGCCTATCACATTACGAATGCTAAACTTCTTTATCATACCATATAAGAAGCGAACTAGAATGAATAGCATTCAATTTTTTTTCAGTTGTGCTTTAAATATCTCTAGCTGTCGAGGCGTTTAGTTATCACTGTAGCAATATTATTTGTACATCACTCTTTAAAACTATTTCTGATGAATGTTAATAAAACTGGCTTACACAGAATTTTGTAGATGGTGGTAGTCTTACGTCGAAAGCTCGCCTGGGGTTGCAACACCGCTACGCCTATTTCTGCCGTAAAACAGCAATATGAGAATGTTTGAATGGTGTAGTTACGCAGAAGACATTAGACAGTAGGTATTCCAACACAGTCCTCAAGAGTAGCAGTGCAAACACAACCAACCTCCGAGATTTAACGTGGATGTCCATGGGCTGCAGTGACCATTTAACATCAGATGACCTACATGCTGCGTTTGCCATTCGGTTAATGTATAAATATATTTTTTTTATCTCAACGCACATTCTTGTACGCCTCCAAGCAAGTTACGCTTGACACATTCTGAATAACAATGGGTTATTTGCTATGCATCAGAGCAAAAATCCTCTGATTTCTAAGTGCCATAAGCGACTGTCAAGTAATTTATCTCAGTCGAATAAAACTCATTCATAGAAAAAAATCGGGATAATTATATCACAAAACGATTCTAATAAGGGCCATATAAATTTAAGTCTCATCATCATCTTTAACCCTACTTTCCCACTGTCAGGCACGTGTCATACTTGAGAAACAGAATTCCTACATACTGACCAAGTGGAAACAATATTCTTTGATGATTGCGTAAGTTAAGAACAACTAAAACTTAAATTAATTATTACAAATACAAAAAATACTTTCAATTATCCATTAAAGACACAAATGCGTGTGTTCTGTGTGACTAACTCGCAAAATTCTATGATAGTAACTTTGTAAACCTATCTTTCTCGCTAGCACTTCAAGGACTTTCATGCTGTGGCGTAGACATTTAGTCAGCACTAGCGACAAAAACCCTCCACGAAGTTCTTTTGTAACCCACAAAAGCTCCTCACCCCGTGCGAAGCACGTGCTGAGACCGCTAAGAGTGAAATTATCGGCGTACACCATTGTATACAACAGTTTCAGCTTGGTCGGTCTAATTTTATCACGTTTATCACGTGTACCCAGCAGGGGCCACGCTGCCGCTGTTTCAGACAGGCGTATCACTGATACGAGGGCTCAGAGCTATTATTGGCGGGACAATCCTAAAATCATTTATGGTTATGTTGTAAAAAAGTTTCCTAAATACGTCGATACAAAACCTTGAGATTTATCGCGCTACTGTTAGATAATCTCAAATTAGTTATTTCAGCTTATTGGTGCTTCATATTTGAGTAAGAAATTTAACTGTTTTTTTTTACATTTACTATCGTCAACAGCTTGACTAAAACAAAGCTTAGTCAGCAAATTGTGTTAAGAAATAATACAATTATTTCCACGTTTTCTTAATTAACAATGAAAGCGTAAACAAAGGTCCTTTCATATGACAAAGTCAGACTTAACCCCGTCTAGTTCTAACAAAGGGCACACTCGCTGACCTACTTTCGAGGATATCTTTTGAAATGCGAAAGTGGGTCCTTTTAGCGCAGGGCAAATAATAAAATAATGTTTGACTAAAACGCGGCGACACAACTTTGAAAGGAATCCTAACGATGTCATTTATAGAAACGGTTAATTTTTACGATTCATACCAACCTCTGGTTTAACTGCAACATTCAGCTGCATTTTTATGTAGCTCTTTTAGTAATCCACGTACATATTCATAAAAAAACTTATATACACGTCTACTACTTTTACCGAATCTATGTTATAGTACTTCAAGTTGTAAAACCTTTCATCTTTGAGATTGGACCCGTGCTCAGCAGTGGGACAATGTTGGGTTGATGATGATGAGTAAAACACAAACAAAAAGGGAGGTACGAATGGCGGTTTTTTTTTCACTAATAAGCTATTTCTTCCAGACAACGACAACAATTGCGTCAACAGTTTAAGAAAGGAATAGAAATGAAGAGGTATGATGAATATGGTAAAGTAGTTGTAAATTTTAATTAAAATGAAGGTATCATTGGAGATAGCTTAAGAAAAGAATGAAGCCAAGGGATAAATCAAGCCAAGGTTGCAAATGTGCTTTGACTTGACGCATATAGAGGAATATAAGAAGTTAGCAAGACGAATAAACTTAGAAAGAACGTTCCAAAGACGAACCGCAACAGCAGCAAATGTACATACAGGAAAATAAAAGAGATTATTAAGAAAGAGTGAAATGAGTTAGTTGGCATATAAATATTCATATAAGTACAGTAAGAAGTAAGAAAGTGCATAAAATGTGTTTCATAGACTTTAAATGAAAAAACACAAGCGAATGGTAGCGAGGTCAACCTAGGAACCAGTTTGGCCATTGAATTAAAACTAGTAAACTTTTTGTAACTAGCTCATGACTCATGTTTGATTACTGGGTGTCGTCATCGAATGTAGTCCACAAAAAACATAGAAAATGTGCTTATTATTTGGGCATGTGGACGATAAAAAAAGAGACAAAAATTGTAGCAAAAAGCGAATATGATATTTGTATAGCAATACTGCCAGTATTTCAGAGAATTAATAACATGTTTGAATTGGTTCAAGTTCATTTTTTTTATTTCCCATACAAACTTTGGAATTGA
This sequence comes from Doberes anticus, assembly GCA_018250115.1. Taxonomy (NCBI): domain Eukaryota; kingdom Metazoa; phylum Arthropoda; class Insecta; order Lepidoptera; family Hesperiidae; genus Doberes; species Doberes anticus. Next base: position 4,548 of record DWKW01001672.1, on the reverse strand, counting down.
ACATACAAACTCAACTCAAAGGAGTGAAGAGCCCCACTTCACCCCTTTCAAAACGTCTAGTCTTAGTGATTTGGTTTGTTGGAGAATCATGTCTTTTAATTTAGAAACTTTTGAATTACATTTTCTCAGATTCTACAAAGGATACATTGATTTAACAATCAAGTTTCGTCTCATAGAACATTAATTATACTGTGCGCGACTCGATATTTAAAAAAATTGATTAATGTAAAAAACAATACAATGAACCTTAATTCATATCATACATATTAGTTTGGTGTCGTCAAGAGCTCGCGAACATCTGAATGACCTGCCTGAACGTGGAAATCCAACATTAAAGAAAAGAATACATATAGCATCCAGCAAAGTTGATTCTAGTTTTATACTAGAATCCTGTAGCCTCGACGCTGGGATCTGGACAAACAACAAACAACAGATCATCAGATCGGTACCCCCATCCGGTGAGTGACATGATGAATGAATGACATATTATTTCAAAATTACGTCGTCGCTAAGCATAATGATAGCGACATTAAAACTAAGACGAAATACTTTATTTACGATTTTACACAGGGCGATAGATTTATGATTCAGTGCCGAGCGCAAGAACACGGAATAGTATGCATGTGTCTTAATAAAATATTCACAATATAACACGATCTATCAAATCGTCCTTCATTCAGCTTAGGCAATAGGAAAAGCTCCTTGTATTATTTTGAGAAATTTTGTAACCATAAAACAACGTGTTTATTTGTAGACAAAAGAGAGCTTTTCCTTATAGCAAACAGTGAGAACAAAAATAAAAACAGCGAGCCTCTACTGTGCCATAAAGAAAATTTTGTAATACAACTGGGAATACGCCGTGAACACAAAAATGCGTTACCCTTAAATTCCTCTCTTATACATAACCCTTAAACTTATAAAATATATTCAGATAAAAACCCAATAAATTTTGTTTATACAATATGCTTTTTTTATGAAATCAATTCACAATTTGTACCAACAAATTGAATTTAATAGATTTCATATTTTTAGGAACATCTCATCACTAAAATCATTGAAACCAGCGTAGGAACGATGTCTGAATCACCTGTTAGCTGTCCACAAAGAAGTCATTGCTGTTATTACGCAGAAAAGACCGTAAAACAACATAAAACACCACTACATCAAAGCGATGCCTCCAGTAAACCGAGTAATGACAATAATAAACGAGCGCGGTTCACTGCCGCGAAATTAGTTGTTGGCAAATAGTCGATAATGGACAAATAAAAAAAAAACATAGAGATGCAACGTGATCCAATCAACCGTTGACTGCTTTCACTCCTCTGTGCTCGTTGCCTTAGACGTTTCCTTTACGAAATTATGATCACTTTTTTTTTTTGTTAAAACAAGTAAGCGAACGCCTCTGTCGTTTTTGTTTGTAGAAGTACAGAGTTACGGATAGATATTTTAAATTGACTTCAAAGAGGAGGATTTTCTATGGTCCACGCATGATTCTTTTTCACTAAAATCTGGATTAAACGCTATATCCCCGGTATTTAAGGATATATGTCAATTACATTATATTACTTATTTTTTCCAAAAAAAAAAAATCAAGAATATTTGACATTTAAATTAAGAATCTCCTAGAATAACTTGTGTAAGTATACTTGGTGGGCCACCTATTTGATTAATCTCTATTTGTTGGTTACACTACACTACACTATATTTTATTTGCAGACTCAAAAAATTAAAAGCTTGCGAGGTTGAAACAGTGTACCAACTAATACAATTGAAATTTATTGGATACAGATATGAGATAGATTAATGCAATAGAAATATATTTAGAGTACAGCGAATGATAATTTACAGGTTAATTTCAAAATTACCCCCTACCCCTTTTTAATTTCTGTGACATTTACTTAAGTCATACGAACCACTTCGTAAGCTCAGAACGCGAGCAAAGTTCTCGAATATCAAGCAAAGTTTTGACTCATAGAGAATTTGTCATTTCTGCATGCTGGAAATGTTGGAACATATTTTCCAGGACACTTCAACATCGCATTAAACATTTCTTAGTTTAACGACGGCCGAAGTTTTTAAAATCAATTTTACTTCCTATCTTGTTTTGAACGTTTGTCTCTCTGTATTTACATTTAGTATTTTAGCATTTAAATTGCTTGCATTTAGTCGTATGACTTTAAAACGAAGGCTCCAGTTGTGATAAATCTGGACTACATGGCTATAGCAATGGCAGGCTTGTTTACCGCATATGTGCAATATGCGGAATTACCTCCCTTTTCGAGATAGGTATTCCAAGCTTATAAGGTTTTTTAAACTACAAATCATCCATATCATAGACAGACGCTAAACTATATGAAGTTCATATACATATTATGAACTCTTAAAACGACTCGACCTACAAACTGTCCGTTGATGGTATAAGTTTTACCTTTGCGAGCGTGCAGACATAAGTCACCAAAATTAAAGCTTCATAGCAATAGGATGAATTGCTTAGGAACGCAGAGTACAATTTAAATTTCCGTCCGCTCAGAATCAAACCCAGGAACCTGCGAACGGCAGAGTGGCATGTTGACCGTTGCGCCATAGGTAAGGGTAATCAAATGAATGGCCTAATTTGTAAATGTCTATTTTCAGTGTCAAATAAACTATCTTCCTTGCTTTGAAATTGTCGGCCTCTGAATCAGCAAAACTATAGAATATGTTTTCCACACACGTAGCTATCTACACTACAAAATTATAAGACTTCAACTCCAATTAAAGCAAGCTTTATTATAATTTCCTTTTTATATGCACAGTGCAATGACCTCGTGACTAAGACAAAGTTTTGAGAGGATTTAACAATTCCGTTCGACTAAAAAGGCAATACTGGAATTAGAGTATTAAGTCGCAGGTTTAAGCATTTCAATTTAATCTAACTATTTATGGGGGATATTTTATACTCATAAGTTTTTAAAAAAATGTCTTTAATTCTTAGATTGTACAAGAAGATTAATTAACTTCTATTCATTATATGCGCGGTACACACTAAATTATATGGACTAAATTCTATTGTTTTTTGGAGAAAAAATTAGAATCATTCATAAAAATAATTTATTGTCATATTTGAGTACAGAAAATTGTACAACTTTTGTTACATATATAAAAGGTATTGTTAATGAATAAGGAAAGTAAAATCAATAAGAACACTAGAAAACAACATGCTTCTGAGAAACGCTCGAACCATAACTACGAATAAGTCATATAGAGAGGCTTGGTTTCCCACTCGTACGTCATACTATGCGGTTCCAAAAGAACAGTTTAAATATGACCACTACGAACTGCTCACGCACTGTTAAACTGGCGCACGCATACGGAATTGCAGTACGTAACAACAGGTAAGGTCTGCATAAAAATTATACATTTAGAAACCCTCCTTATTAGACTGTCACGATGAGCCTATACGACGACTGATAAATTCAATTATTCAGTAGCAGCAAAGGAAATAGAGGGAAGGATTAGTAGTAGTAGTACTAGTAGGGGGAGTTCACTTAAAAAGTATCGACCAAAATTATCATAACTGCTACATTTAAAGAGTATAGAGTTAGGAATAGGGCTAATTACAAGAGCTAACGATGAGCACTACGCTACCAAATGCTAATTAATCGTATTCAGTCCGTTCCTGACCAGGTCCACATACTTACTAAACCTACGCGCCAATACGCACGGCCACGGAACTCGAACAATTCTGTACATCTATCACTACTTGTTTCGATCGCAAAAGATCACCTTTTGATCTAGAAGGTAGTCATTTCTGCAAACTGTACCTGGCATACGTGTAGACAGTGAAGCGTGACCGCAAGCGCCGCCCAAACCACCGTCCGTAGAACCAACCATACATAAACATAATTATACACTCTTTGGAACAATCTAATTAAGCACTATACTGTATTACGAGGTTAATTGTTACTTCCGCAAGATAAAACCCAAACGTATGGTAATATTAATTTTGTTTATAAGATAACGTAAACAAATTTAAGCAATTCCATTAGTTATGGACTAAAAATTTGTATATAAATAGCAAATACATTATGCATTCTGCTATAGCTCCTAACTGCTTTGATATAAAATTACCTTAAATTAGGTATACGTTTTAATGGAACGCTTTGTTAGGAGTTAAAAGGTATTTGAGTAAAAAAAAAATGTATTAAAAAAGCGGGTCTTGATCCCCTTCAATAAATTTTAATTTACTGTTCACAATCTTTTGCCCGCAGCTTACGATATTTTTTTTTCTTTATACATATTATACCGCATTAACTTCATGCTTGCATGCATGCATGCATGGCATAAGCTACAGCCGTAAAGTAATATTTTTTTCGCATTTATGAGCGAACTACCACTGACTGACTGCTGATTCATTACGAAATCTTAAAAACTACTTGACCGATTAACCAAAAATTTTGTAAGTAGTTTATGGGAAGCAGACTCCAGCTGAGAAACGATTTTGCTACGAAGCCAAATTGTGGGGGTACAAAAGCGATTGCAAGTTCATATGAACGATAAATATCAAGG
>DWKW01001671.1:0-12226 GCA_018250115.1 Doberes anticus | reverse complement strand
GGCCTGCATGCTCGTTTGCTATTCTGCTAATATATAAAAAAAAAAATCTGCGCGATGTTAACTTACCAGTCCTCACAGATATCTTCTGCGCGACCATCCTGCCGCCTATGACCGCCAGACCGGTGCACAGGGCGTGCCCGAGCGAGCCGCCGACCACAACGCCCACTGCGTTCTCCCTGGTCGCAAGCACCACAGTCGCCAGCTGCGACCTGTCGCCCCACTCCGCCAGGAAAGTGAGAGATGCCGCCTGGAGCAGGACTTTGATGATTGCGTTGCGTTTTTTCCTTCTGTTCTCCGCTTGGCCCTGTTCCAGCATGTCTAATGTTTCTTCTTTCTCTTCCTGGGGAGGGGAGGTAGCTTCTTTTAGTGAGAGACGTGTTGAGAACGTAGTTCTTATTATAGTGTACAGTCTAATGCTAATTCTAGATCTTGATGGTTGGAATGTCTACGTACTAATGTGATCACTTGGATAAGTCTACTAAGTAATGATAAATTATCCTAGAATGAACGTTAGCTACTTTACAAATGAAGCAGTGAAGCCTTATTGATAAATCCATCAGACTGGTTGGAGTTCAAAACCCAGCAAACACTCTTTGCGGATTAAGAACTATATTTCTCATAAGCTACTCAGAAGAAAGAAGAAGAGGAGAAACTTTTTATTCTTTTAAGAAACTTTTATATCGAAAAGACTGCGTTGAAAACCTAATTTTTTACGTCGATGACGTAAATAATATGATATATTATATCTTTTTTATATATTTATAACCATTACGAACACAATAGAGCACAGAAGTCTACGTGCAAAGCTCATGATCACTGGCCTTATTCAAATGCATTATAAGTTGCTATAAATATTTAGAATTAGTTTCTGCATGAACATTCTTAAGGCATAAGCTTGGCGATTCATATACACTTCGAGTCAGAATAAAGCGATTATAGTAACGATGTACAGTCGCGGACCACAAATAATTTTGTACATTGACCCCAGTCTCTGTAAGACGCTCAAAAATGTATTGCCGCCGTATTACCAGTGAGATGACGTTTAGAATGAAACAAATATTACATCTCTCGGAACATTACAAGCGGTACATGGTAACAAAACACGTAAACAAGAAATATAAACATAATACAAGGAAATTAAAATAAACACAGAATTAGATGGTGGTAGAGTCTTATGTCAAAGGCTCCTCCTAATCCCGCTTAAAACACCAGTGTGAGCACTGCTGCATTTTGGTTTGAAGGGTGTGGTTAAGCAGAATACATTGGAGAGGCGTTTTAACGTCCTCAGGAATCGCAACGCATCTAGGTACGACTTCAGATAGTATTTCGGTTGTGTTTGTGGTTGGATGCGGAATCCATGGGCTGCAATGTACGTTTTCATCAGGTGGACTTGACAATGTACCTTTTCATCAGGTTGACAGGTTGCTAGCCTCACGGCACACATAAGAAGAAAAGAACGAAAAAACATTTTCAACGCACCACGATTTTATTTTCGTGCGTGACCGACCGACTGGGGAGAATGTTACACGTTGTACGACTGTTCCACGGTACCTTCGTGGATGCGTTGCCAGAGTCGGACTTAGGGGAGGGCCTCTGAGGCTACAGACCTATGGCCTCCACAAATAGACTTCGGGGAAAAAAATCTTTCAAATTCCGTCTAGTAAACACCAGTAAACAACTTTTCTGGGAACTGGATCTCAGGGAAATTACAAACGATTTTTCGTCGAAAAAAACTCGGAAGGTTCCGTTCGTTAACGCCAAATTTAATTTCAGATAATTCTTGTTTTCGATTATATTTATATATGATTGTTAAATGATAAAATACTTAGTTTCACACTAAATTATTTATTTTAAAACTCGACTGAAAAAAAAACATTTTATTTGGAAAATAATTTGGGTTCAGGAAGCCTCCGGTCCTATGTTGCCCCGAGGCCTCCAGACGTCTAAATCCGGCCCTGTGCGTTGCTAATACCAAGTTGAAACGCCTCCTGTCTTAGTGTAGTTCTGCTAACTCACTCCCTTCTTCTAACCGGAATACAAGTGCTCGCACTGCCGCTTTACGGAAGATGTCGTAAGTGTTTCTTGTACATTGGGCTCAACCACCATTCTTACTATTATCCGACTATTATTGATTAATCCAACCAGTCACGGCCAGAAAGAATAAAATAAAAGCATTTACGAAATTAATCTTCAAAGTAAAATTTTATAACGTGCTAAAAAATTTCACAGACATTAAAAATAATAAAAATCAAATAGATAAGTATACAGAAATAATGAAGTGATACAAGTATATGATCATTAACAATGCACATAACAATTTACATAACATAGTTACGGCCTTTTAAAACCCGACCACAGACAAATAAAGAAATACGCGAAAAAAATATATATTAATCAGCGTACGTATTCTATTATAATACTATCGAATTAAAGAAATTACATTGTTAAGACACAATTCCATTGCTGCGCGTGAGTACACACGTATGTATGTATATACATACGTATGAACATCCTTTTCGATTCAAGGACAGCCTACGTACGGATGCGTGGCTTGATGACGTCACGTTGGAGATATTGTTCCACTGTCTGCGGGAGATGGGTACGACGGTAGGGAGGGGCAGCGAGGTCATCTTGTAGAAAGCTAGTCACATGCAGCCAGAGAAAAAGAACTCACGAAGATGCATATTGCATAGCATCTCAGCAATGGAATTGGGCCTTAAGGCTTTTTCCTATGCGTTCCATACAATGACAGTAACCGTATCGGCACATGGAAAAAATATTTCGAACTAACATCCGCCCGTAACTTCGATCGCTTGTGCTTTATGCTTGAACATCATAATCAAAGAACATCGTAAAATATTCCAATTGGATATATCCCTTTTTTGTGGATAGGTAAAATATCTGCATGCGAAATTTATTTAAAACCCATGCAGTAGTTATTGTGTGATTGGATTACAATATTAGTGGGATTGAAAACAATAAGACAACGCTGATTAGACCCTTCCGTCACCTATAATGTTATATATTTTTTACATTACGAGCATATATGAGCATGCAAGCCTCCTGATGTTACGTGATCACTGCAGCCCACGGACATCCACCTCAAACCTTAACTAGAACGGCACCCCTATCTGAGGTTGTATGTGGATGCGTTGCTACTCTAGAGGACTAAGTTGGAATGCCTAACTACATCCTTTAAACCGAAACACAGCAGTTCTCACGCTGCTGCTTTACGGCAGAAATCTATATCTGTAAATAGTACCGTGGCGGTACAGAGCCACCTGACTCATTGATTTGTAATTTGGAGAAAACATTCCTTGAGTACCTTAGGGGTCCACTACGGAAGTATTTCTTGAAATTCCATCATTGAAGGGGCGAAAAGGATTATTATTAGGATTAAGTTTGTATTGAAAATCGTTTTTTTAAGTAACTATAATGAAACTTTGTGAACATACTTTAAATATAAAAGAACTATTAACATAATTATATTTCATTATATTTGAAAATTCATCCCCTAAGAAGGTGAACGGGAGTGGCGAAGTTCGTATGAGATAATCGTGCGTAAAATAAATTTAGTACATGGACAGATCAAATCATATATATATTTTTTAAATAATGTTTCATACTCATAGCCCCACAATAGGATTTAACCTGTCATGAGTGCCAAGGGCGCATATAAATAAGCACACAAACACCCAAACCAGGTACAGAAATCAAAATTCATCATTCAAATTTCTGCCCCGCTGGAAATCGAACCCAGGACCCTTCGAACGCAGGCCACGGCGCCATACGCGTCGTCAAATCGGGTAGGACAAAAGTCGATCGGATTAACAAAGGATTCTCGCGGGATACCTCTCACCCCTTCCTTATTTTTGAACTAAGCACACGCGGGAGAAGTCGCGAGCAGAAGCTAATCAATCGAAAATGTCTTCTAGTGAGCGTTAGTTATCTATTTCGTGCCTGATACGTTCATGGTATACAACGGCGTAGCGGGTATATTATTATAATAATGGTCGAGCTTTAAAATGCCCTGTAAAGTCTAATGCAAATGCTGAATTCCTTTGCAATACGAACATTCTAGAAGGCGAAAGCATCAAGGGTGATTCTTAAATGCACAACATAATTTATTGGAAGCTAAAAGAAAAAAATACTAAGTGTCATTCGTACTGCCAGGCAATATGACGTAAGATCACCCTCAACGTTTCAGTTTGAGCCGAGGGGCCCGGCTGGGGCTCCTCTGGCGTCCTGGGGGCTTCGGGCACCGGACTCGAGGGCCCAGGGCTCCCAGGGCTCTGGGTATGAGCCGATGACGCCTCATCGGGCGACCTCGATCGCTCCACTTTAGGAGAGCCCTGTACAGCGTCGCACTGTCATTCCAATTTTAAGTCCCTCGTAGATATATAAAGATTAAGTATCGAGCAGACCATCTTATGTTAAGTGGTCACTACAGCCCATGGCATGTTAACATCAAATAGGCCTGAACAGAGGTCAATCATGCATTGCTACTCTTAAGGATCCTGTTAGGACGGCTTGTGTAGTGGTGGTCTGCTTACCATATCAGACCAAAACACAACTGCGAGTATTGCTGCTTCAAACTGTCTGCTGCATTAGTACTGCGGCAGAAATAGGCGGCGGTAATACCACCGCATGCGAAATTTTACGCACCTACCTTCTATTCTATTCTACCATCAATTTAGTGTTACTATTTAACATAATAATAAATTACGGGAACACTAAACTAATAAAAGAACTACAACAAATTCCATCAGTAAAAATGGCAACAAATAACTTGGAGAAAAAAACTAAAAAAAAAATAAAGGAATTCAACATTTGTACGTAGAATTTTTTTTTATTAGTTAGAATGTTAGTCTTCTAATTCTATGATAAACAAGATTTTCTTTTAAGCTTTCGTCGAATTTTCAGTTCAAAATGAAAGCCTTTCGCACATGGCGCGTTATCGTAGCATAATTATGCAGAAAGTATTCGTATTCAATCGGCTTGCTATACTGCATGCTTTTTTGCTACACAGTTTTACCCAAAAGATAAGTCCACTCGATGCAGTCACATAATATGCGATACATTAATTTTAGTACACTGGAAAAAAAAACGAAAACTGTCGATCCGACTTATCGTTTGGGTAGACCCGCACGAGCAAGCGACGCGACGAGCCGTGTGGGAAAGTCCTAATATTTAGAAACTAGGCTTTATTTGTTGTGCGGTTTGTATTTGTTTGCGTGAAATTTTCAAGATTCAATTAATTGAAAAAATAAGTAATATTTATATAGGACATTTCTTTACAAAAAAAAAACCCTACAATTCTAGCAATTCAGGAAGATTGAATATCGAAATTTTTGATTATTTAAACGGTTCAATTAAAATCAATACTTTCAAACGGCTGTGACCCAAAGTTTAAAAACCACCAAAAATACAAATGAACAATTTTTTTTATCAACGACACTAATTTAATGAAAACCTGCCAATCCGACCAGTGGTTATCATCGGTCTCATTTTTCCTCATGATGCATCAAGATATTTTTCCAGGCGCTAATCATTCGATACCACCTTGCAGGATAATTTGATTATGAATCATTACGAACTATACAATTAAGAACGAATTACTTTCAATCAGATTAGCAAAAAAAACACGTTTTATCTAATAAAGAAATTAAATGTTTCTTCAAACAAAGATTAGGTAACGTAAAGATTAAGATTATGAATTACGATAAGCGTTTTAATAATTAATAAAAAATCTATTATTTATTATCTAAATTTCTTTTGACTTAACGGTAATCTATAAATTTTATAGATATTATAGGATTTTTACCGCTAAATTTGTCGTTACCCTTCAATTTTGATCAGTGACTTGGCTATCCTCATTTTTATATGGCGTACAACTATTAGAAAGTTGAGAGAGGTTGTTTGTGTGAATGCGCTTTAGGAAAAGTGAAACCGCTGGGCACAGCTAGTACCTTATAGTGCAGCTAGACAAATGCCTCCTTCGAGCGAGACAGACGCTGGTCCCTAAGGTCACGCCAGCAACCTACCAGGCGATGATCACAATAATCGAGTCGCCAACCAAGACATGACCTGACATGTTAATCAGAATGGCAAGCGATCTTAAGACTTGGTTGTCGAGTTGACGAGTTTTGATACTTTTCGAAAAACCAAATCGAATTTCATACCGTTACACACACGACGTCGTATTGTCAAAGGTCGTTCTTAAATACGAAATCGAGTAACGGAAACGATATATTTCTAGTTCACGCCGACTTCGCTAGGGGCGCTGCTAGTTGATGTATGGAATGGCTCGAAATTCAACTTTCCGTCTATTAACAAAACTAGTCCGAGTTTTATTAATAAGGCTAAGGCTAATAACTAAGGCTTCTAGTCAACGTGACCCTACGGACCCGCCGTGGTGGTTTTTTTAGGTGACCTACGTTCGTAGCACGTCATATACTTTAAATTCCAATATTTTAAAAACATTCTAAATTCACTATCAGAAAGCCAAACTACAATCAACAATAATCAATTGCAACACAGCACAAACCTGATCCTCCCTCCGTTTCAATTCGCTCTGGACCTCCTCGAGTTCCTCTTGCCCCTCGTTGGGGTCCATTTTCCATCCGTCACGCAACATTTTCAGACCGAATATTGCGAACAGCGCCGCGCTTATGTAATGTGTGTAGACCCTCGGTATAACGGTAGCGACCCATCCGAAGGCAGCTGATAGTATCGTCATGAATACTAAGGCGGAAATGGCGCCGGCGAAGACTATCACTCGAGGATGCTTCATCGCCATTATAGCGGCGATGAAGAAAGTCTTGTCGCCCAGTTCGGAGACGATGACCACCGAGATCGAAGCGACGAAACCCTGCCAGAAGCTGCCCTGTACCGCCGCGCGCTGAAATAGAAGAAATCCTTGAGTTACATTTTATTTTGTGTGGTTTTTTTTTTTTCATACCGAATAGCAAACTAATGGAATGTATGCAGGTGGCCTGTCTGATGCTAAGTGGCTACTGCAGCCCATGAGGTTGACCTACCTGAGGTTGTGGAGGCGTTGCTACTCCAGAGGACTAAGTTGGAATGCCTCCTGTCCAGTGTCTTCTGCCTAACTACACCGTTCAAACGGAAACACAGCAGATACTACTGATTTACGGTAGAAATAGGAGCAGCGGTGGTGCCGTCGCAGGCGAGCCTTCGACTTAAGACTCTACCACCAAACTCACTCAATCAACCAAATTTTTTGTTTAATATTATCTATTCAAAATTTTCGAAATTATAAATAAATAAACAACGTTTCACTCTCATAGCCCCACAGTATGATTTAACCTGTGTCGTGGGTGCCATGAACACACAGAAACAAGCACACAAACACCCAGAACAGGTATACAAATCTAAATTAATCATTCAAACTTCTGCCCCGCTGGGAATCGAACCCAGGACCCTCTGTACGGCAGGCAGCATGTTGACCACGGCGCAATACAGGTCGTCGAATTATTTGCGTATTATGAATTAACATCATAATTATATTATTATACATCGTAATTAATAACATCGTGAGGAAATGTGCACGCGTTAGAGTCTTCCATGGCGCTATCAAGGCATGTGAAGTCCATCGATCCGCACTTGGTCAGCGTGGTGGACTATGTCCTAAACACTCTCATCTACGGGAGAAGATACGTGCCCAGCAGTGGAACAACAATGGGTTGATGATGTCGTGCCCTAACATCTATATATAGAACATCCAGTTTGATTGTATTGTAGTTTATACGTGTTTGTACAAATGGAGCATTGAAGCAGTTTTAATTACCATACAATATTATACCTAAATATTTAAGTAAAAACACAGTAGTCGGTGTGTAAAAGTTACTTTATATTTCAATAACATGGTGTTGTTAAAATATACCTATAATGTTGATATTTAGCACAAATGACTAGACAATCTAAAGTTTAGACTTGTAGACGATAAAAATTTGGTAGTTTTACGTTTGACACGTACCGTGAACGATCTCTTCTATTAAAATAGGCTTCATTTAAAATATGTTATTTTCTATTAAATGAATTTTAATCAAATCCACATTTGATCTGGATGTCCATTGACTGCAGTGAGCACTTAAAAGCAGGTGGCCTGCATGCTCGGTTTGCTATGCTGTTAATATAAAAAAAAATTAAACAAAGCAAGATCGTGTCTTGCCTGCATTTCTCATTTAATGCTTTAGTAATCGTAATCTTTAGAATAACTACATTCATACTAGTAGAGAGTGACAGCTTAGTGGTTAAGATATCGGACCTCGCGCTCCGGTGGGTCGGGGTTGTAATCCCGGCACGCACCTCTAAATTTCGAAAATTGTTATTCATAACCGTTTCTAAATTATGTGCGTATTAGAAATTTATTATTTAACGGCGAAGGAAAGCATCGTGAGGAAGCCCGCACTCCTGAGAGTTCTCCATAATGTTCTCAAAGGCACGTGAAGTACGCCAATCCGCACTTGCTGGCCAAGTATGCGTAGTGGGCTATGGATTAATCTCTAGATGGGAGACCTATGCCCAGTAGCGGAACAACAATGGTTGATGATGGTCAGTACTAAAATTATTATACAATGAACCGAAGAGAGTAGGTATACATCATACTATGACAAAGCAATTCAAATCGTAAAATCAATTTGATTTACGTAGACTGTAGCCAACAAAGGTAACAATCCACAATACAGAGGTTCATAAACGTCACTGGTACATACATATTTGGAATGACACCAAATTTCGAGTCGAATAAATGTTTGTCTGACAACAATACGTTCAACTTGTTGAAGGAAAATTGCGACGTTAGGAAGACTGGCATCCTCGCTGCTCCAGGGGTAACCGCTGACTGTGGAACATACCTTTATAGTAACTTTCGACCAGTTTTCTGACAGCTTACAGTTCAGATTCCTCCAAAGATTCTTTTTACAGCAAACGCGCATCCGACCTGCATGTTAAGTGGTCACTGCAGCCCATCGACATCTTAATCCAATCACAAATAGGGCCGAAGTCCAGAATAACCAGAGCATGAATTTCGAATAGCTCCTGTTTAGTTCATCAGATATTATCAAAAAACGGCCGCCACACCGCTGCATCTACTTCAGCTGTAACAAGCTGTGTGGGCACTGCTGTCTTTCAGTTTAAAGGGTGGTCAGGCAGAAGACGCTGAATAGGAGGCATTCAGACTTCCTCCTCAGGATTCAATCCTCGTGTCGTGTTGTGTGTGTGAGCACTGTGTTTCAGTTTGAAGAGTGCGGCTAGGCTGAATACACTAGACAGGACGCAGTCCTAATGAGTATTCACGTTTAAGCATATGTATTAAATAAGTCGTAATAATATAATAATATGTATATTAAGTACAAAAACTATTAATTAACCATGCTTGTATGCATAGTTTGCGTATGCTGGTGGGCACTACAATAAATAATTATTGTAGGTATTGCTAGTATTGTCAGTAGGCTTGTATAGTTTATATATAATAGATAAAGAATAAGGCAAAATAACATAAGAATATAAAACCACTGAGAACTATAAACTGCCGACAAACTATACAGCAGTTTGGCAGATATTAAATATAAAATTTGTTATTGTTATTTTTGGTAAATACATTTAAAAAAAAAACGTACGATCTCAGGTAATTCTTCAGGCCTAGGTGAGGTTGGATGACGATATCCATGCGCTGCAGTGACCACTTAAAATCAGATGTTCTGCATGCTCACTTTCTATACAGTTAAAAAAAGAGTTCGCCTAAAACACAAAATAGATGTATAGATTTCCTGTTTCAGGAAAAGTTCAATACAGGAGGCAATGTTACTGCAGTGTACGGGTATTACTCAATACTCAATATCTTATTAATCGATATTTATGTTAGGAGGTGAACTAGTTAGTGATCATAAAAAATGTGTAGGTACCTGTCGCTAAAAATACTCTTGCCCGCTGGCAATCGTCTTTTTAGTTACCTTATGGATTTATCTGTTCTTACATAAAGTGCATTTTTTATATAGAAGTGAGCGTATTTTCCGCTTTGAACACCATCTAATCGTGACAGACTGTTTTCTAGGAAGTCTGGACTTTAGACAAAAAATACAGATTAAAACTTGGACAAAAAAACCTGCAACTTTTACTACGGATAAAATAGTGGTCGGTCACTAGATGTTACGATCGCTGGCTTCGCATTAGTCAACCTGATTAGTCACCCAGATGAACTAAGAGCGGCTTCATATTAGGCGGTAAACCAGCGCGACAACAGAAGTTCACTACCCCTGGCGAACAGAGACTTTGGGGACATTTTTATGGTGGTAGAGTCTTATGTCGAAGGCTCGCCTGCGGCGACACCACAGTTCTCACACTGCTGCTTTACGGCAGAAGTAAGTCTCTCCGCATAGCGAAAGAGCGCTGCTTGATCGCAAGAATGTCTCTTACGTTGATTTCGCATCTTAGCAGTGTTAAGGCCCCAGTGATGTAATCACATCTGCTGCAGTCTCGGCTTGAATGCCCCAGTGATGTAATGACATCTGCTGCTGGCTCGGCTTGAATGTCCCAGTAATGTAATGACATCTGCTGCTGGCTCGGCTTGAGTGCCCCAGTGATGTAAAGACTGCTGCTGCTGGCTCGGCTTGAGATCGGCTTAGTCGCATAGTGTAAAGGCGCTCTAAATCAACTCTTTTTTTTTGGGTAATGACAAACGAGTTTTTAAGTGCTCGTTGTCAGTTGTCAACGGAAGTTTACGACATGTGAAGTCTATTAAATCGCACTGTACCAACGAGATGGACTAATTTGAAATTTGAAAATTATTTTGTTTTCCCAATTTTGATGAATATGTTTTTCGAATTTTATTTTCAATCCGTATTTTTCCATTTACGTACATTACATTTTATGTATGTCTTATTTATATGGAACTAAGGGCATACGAGGCATATCAGTGACCTCATAGAATCACTCCTGGCCAGCGTAGTGGATTGTGGCCTGAACTCTCATCTCTGAGGAGAGACCCGTACAGCATTGAGGCAGTATGGATCGATGATGATCATACTGGTAAAATGTCATGAACATAGTAATGTCCGTAGCTCTATTAAGAAAGCCATTTGCGCCTGTTATTGAAGTGGCACCTAGCGTGTACTAAAATTATGTTAACGTTATTTGTATTTATTGGTGTCATCTTTGTTGGTGCATTTAAATAAATGAATAAACATCGATTAAAAATAGGATCGAATTAAGCACCTCCTCTTTACCTGAATAACATGTAAAAAAAAATTCGTTACCACAATGTTTTCATCAACGACCAAAAATGTACCTATTTTCTTTGCTAGTAATTTCCACGTTCAGCTCATTCGGCCTTCAAACAACGTGAATTATCAGTAACGATGACTGTACATGTATCATTACGCGAAAATTATGCGAGTTAGGGTTTTAGGCACGGTTGATTGGCTGCGCTCGTCATCGACGAGAGTGATCATTCTAGTCTTTGTTCGTTTGGCACTTATTAATGGAAACATGCAAATAATTACAACGTTAAAATTGCACAGGTATGGAAATCAAAATTTAGCTTTTACCGTTCAAGGTGTTAATAGAATAGCAAACGAGCACGCAGGCCACCTGATGTTAAGTGGTCACTGCAGCCCATGGACATTCACATCAAACTTCGAATAGGACGAAAGTCAAATCTGAGGTCGTATGTGGATGCGTTGCTACTCATGAGGACTAAGTTGAAATGCCTCTTGTCCGGTGTCTTCCGCCTAACCACACCCTTCAAACCGAAACACAGCAGTTCTCTCACGGCAGAAATAAGTGTAGCGGTGGTGCCGCCGCAGGCGAGCCTTCGATATAAGACTCTACCACCATTAATCCTTATTTAAATACACGGATATACGTTGAAGCGCCCTCGTTCAAAGGACAGACATGCGGGGGCAATGTCTTCTTGGGGCGGAGGGAGATGCGTATTTAAGCTACGGCTTCCGGCTGCGGCTCGGATCTCATTCCTACCATGATGCAATCTGAATTTTGCTACCTGAAGGCAATGTGGGACGTAGTCGGTAATTGGATGTGCTCCAAGCCAATCAGTCATCTATAAGGTCTTTTATAATGGCTAATGGCTGTGCCGCACTTGCCCTCTAATGGCGTTATCATGACCGATTTGACGACCCGTGTGGCGCCGTGGTCAACGTGCGGTCTGCCGTTCGGAGGGTCCTGGGTTCGATTCCCAGCGGGG